>CAWUFW010021723.1:0-113290 GCA_963921515.1 Calotriton arnoldi | reverse complement strand
GGGGTGAGTGTTTGATTGGCTCAAACGTTCCATCCATCATCCCCTTTTGTATCGCTTTGTTCGCCCTAAGTTGGCGGGGGTATGCCCAGACGTGGGTCCCTTGCTCACTTTGCCACTGGATTCAAGCAAGCCTGGCTGATGACGGCTGGAATGCCAGAAACCGGTCCTAGGATGCTTGTTTCTGGTCCAGGGAAGACATGGCTTGGCAGTTCGGGCTGGACTGTTCCCATGAGGCACAGGGTCAGACTGATTTGCATATGGCCATGTCTGAACTGGGGTAGTTGAGTGAGCTAAAGAATGATGATGGATTAAACCCAGATCAGTTGACTGGGGGTGAGTGTTTGATTGGCTCAAACGTTCCGTCCATCATCCCCTTTTGTATCGCTTTGTTCGCCCTAAGTTGGCGGGGGTATGCCCAGACGTGGGTCCCTTGCTCACTTTGCCACTGGATTCAAGCAAGCCTGGCTGATGACGGCTGGAATGCCAGAAACCGGTCCTAGGATGCTTGTTTCCGGTCCAGGGAAGACATGGCTTGGCAGTTCGGGCTGGACTGTTCCCATGAGGCACAGGGTCAGACTGATTTGCATATGGCCATGTCTGAACTGGGGTGGTGGAGTGAGCTAAAGAATGATGATGGATTAAACCCAGATCAGTTGACTGGGGGTGAGTGTTTGATTGGCTCAAACGTTCCGTCCATCATCCCCTTTTGTATCGCTTTGTTCAGCCCTAAGTTTGCGGGGTATGCCCAGACGTGGGTCCCTTGCTCACTTTGCCACTGGATTCAAGCAAGCCTGGCTGATGACGGCTGGAATGCCAGAAACCGGTCCTAGGATGCTTGTTTCCGGTCCAGGGAAGACATGGCTTGGCAGTTCGGGCTGGACTGTTCCCATGAGGCACAGGGTCAGACTGATTTGCATATGGCCATGTCTGAACTGGGGTGGTGGAGTGAGCTAAAGAATGATGATGGATTAAACCCAGATCAGTTGACTGGGGGTGAGTGTTTGATTGGCTCAAACGTTCCGTCCATCATCCCCTTTTGTATCGCTTTGTTCGCCCTAAGTTGGCGGGGGTATGCCCAGACGTGGGTCCCTTGCTCACTTTGCCACTGGATTCAAGCAAGCCTGGCTGATGACGGCTGGAATGCCAGAAACCGGTCCTAGGATGCTTGTTTCCGGTCCAGGGAAGACATGGCTTGGCAGTTCGGGCTGGACTGTTCCCATGAGGCACAGGGTCAGACTGATTTGCATATGGCCATGTCTGAACTGGGGTGGTGGAGTGAGCTAAAGAATGATGATGGATTAAACCCAGATCAGTTGACTGGGGGTGAGTGTTTGATTGGCTCAAACGTTCCGTCCATCATCACCTTTTGTATCGCTTTGTTCGCCCTAAGTTGGCGGGGGTATGCCCAGACGTGGGTCCCTTGCTCACTTTGCCACTGGATTCAAGCAAGCCTGGCTGATGACGGCTGGAATGCCAGAAACCGGTCCTAGGATGCTTGTTTCCGGTCCAGGGAAGACATGGCTTGGCAGTTCGGGCTGGACTGTTCCCATGAGGCACAGGGTCAGACTGATTTGCATATGGCCATGTCTGAACTGGGGTGGTGGAGTGAGCTAAAGAATGATGATGGATTAAACCCAGATCAGTTGACTGGGGGTGAGTGTTTGATTGGCTCAAACGTTCCGTCCATCATCCCCTTTTGTATCACTATGCAACCTGGTCCTGCCTTCAGCCCCTCCCTAACTCCTGAGGCCCCCATTCGAAGGGGGCCTCCAGCTGCATCCTCTGCAATCTGTCCCCCTCATCATAGCTGCCAGGTCGACACCCACATTGTCTCCGAACCTGAGGCACCACACCCCCCACGTGCGACCCAAAACCCTCCCTCTGTTGTTCCGTATGCGGCTGTACCAGAGGACTTGATATGGACATGTGAGGGTCAGCCAGACATGTCCTCTCGCATCTTGCTGCAACTGTGTCTAGAGGTGCGCCTGATGCGAGAGGAAATTGTACGCGCTCTGGCCACGCTCACTGCCGGTTTCACTTCCCTGAGTGCAGTCATGTCTTCTGTTGTGTCCCAACTCCCCTCTCACACCACTGTCAATGTCTCCCCTTGTCCGTTGCCCCACACTCTTTCCCCCCAAACTCCTCATGTATCCCGACCCCGTGTGGTGCCTGTCCATGCACCAGCCAGCCAGGAGCAGGCATGTGATTCACAGGATCTGGACATTGTGGTCCTAGAGGATGAACAGAAGGACAATTGAACAGTTTGACAGACACTCTGGGGCAGATTTACAACTTCTGGCGCATCCCTGCAAATCAGCAGGGATGCGCCAGAATAGTTGCGACACGCAATTCTCTCCTTGCGCCACCACGGATGCGCCGCATTTACAATGCGGCGCACCGTGGCGCAAGGAAAGGCCGATGCGTGTCGCATCCTGTGGCGCAAGGGCGGCGCATTGCTGGAGTCGTGTCGCAAGCGCGACGCAACTCCAGCAATGCTCGTGGGCTGCCCATACCTAACGTGGTGCGCCACTCCTTACGCCTGCTTGAAGCAGGCGTAAGGATTCGTCGCAGCGCAGTCGGAAAAGTGACTCAGTGAAATCTTGTAGATTTCACTGCGTCACTTTTACGAGGCTTTCCTTCGACGGAACGCCCACCCTGCGGAGGAACGCCCACATGAAACCTGACGCAGGTTTCATGTGGCGCAGGGCTTTACAATGTGACGCATCTCCCTAGATGCGTCACGTTGTAAATAATGCGCAACGTGGCACATGGTTTACGTCGCCGCTGCGTCACAAAAGTGACGCAACGGCGGCGCAAAAGTGGCGCAAGGGGCTTGTAAATCTGCCCCTCTGTTTTTGGACAATGATTTACTTTTCCCCTTGTAAATAGACTGGTTTCCCTGACGCTCCCTGACGTGTTATATTTATGTTGCTCCACCCCAATCCAAGTTCCCTTCTCCTTCTGCAGTAAGGACATCATTTGTTTTCCTTTCTCCCTTCCAGACGGACTGTTGTTTTATTTCTATCCTTACATATTTGTCCTTTAAACACTTATTTTTATTCATACATTGTCTATCTTGTTTTGCTTCATTGTGAATGTCTTGTACAAAAAATGCCAAGGTATTTGGGTACTCATCTGCTCTGCACATGAGGGCTTGCTGCAATGATGGGGTTCAACTTGCAGATGTGTCACACACACACACATACATCCTCTCATCTCTACGCCAACTCACTTGGTGAACAATAGTCTATCAGGACATGATACACAACAGAGATTTTACTTGGGATCTGATTTTTTTTATTTAAACATATTCACACTGGACAACAAGTTCCTGGGATGTGGTCACTGGGGATTGTGCTTTTGACTTCGCAATTTCCGGGGTGATGATCGCTGTGAGGATTAAGTCTGGGTTGACGCCGAGGTGCAGGTTGGTCTCCGGCATGTGCCTGTACAGGGTGAAGTCCATGTGCAGGGGCGGATTGTGTCTGTACACTTGGTGTATGTGCATGGACAGGGTGTTGTTGTGCAGGTGGTGGTAGTGCCTGTTCAGGGGTGGTGGTGGATTTGCATGTGGGGGGCTGGATGGGGGCGGTGGTGGATGTGTACCCATGCTGTGGTCCTGTGCAGTTTGTGGAACAGGTGTGTGGGTGTGATGTGCTGTAGGCATATGTGATGGCTCCCCTCCCTGCATTGCCCGTGAAGGTAGACTTTGGAACACTGCCATCATGCCATCCATCATCTTCATGGCCAAGGAATGGTGTCTTACACTCTCTTCCCTTTGGAAAGATATCATGTCTCTGATATTCCTGGACATGTCTTGCAAGGTTCTATCCAACCTATCCAAAACATGGGTCTGTCGGTCCACCACCTGAGGGAATTGGCGCAGGGCCTCAGACATGTCTGACAGGGTGGCCCCTATGGCACGTATGTCCTGCCTCACATCTGCCTGCTGTTGGAAGAAGTCCTGCTGCCACTGGCCACCACGGACATGTGCAGGCCCTCCATGCAGGGCCCGGCCATGGATGAGTCCACCAGGTCCAAGAGCAGGGGGATGTTGGCATGTGGAAGCCTGTGGACAGGTGAATGGTGCCCAGGGGATGCCTGCACCACAGCAGGGTTGGTACTTCCCTCAGATGGTGCAGATAATGCCTGGGATACACTGTCTGGGGAGGAGTGTGTAGGGTAACCACCATGTCTGTCCCGGATGTGAGGGCTGTGAGGGAGTGAGGTCTGTGTTGGGGTGGGGCTGAACTGTGGCTGGTTATCTCTATGCTGGGGACAGGCAACCTTTTTCATTGCACGAGGCTGACACACTTTGCTGGGGGAGGGTGTGAGACCTTGCTAAATGTGGGCGATCGGTGCAAATTACTGTCCATGGCATCAGATTCTCCATCCCCTGAGTGGATGCGCAGACACTCACTATCGTCCGATACTTCATCCTCCTCAGGTAGTTCCTCCTCCTCCTCCTCCTCTTGCACATGACTTGCAGCTGACATCACTGCCTGGAGGAGCAGTGGATTCTCACCTCTAATTGCCTGTCGCCCAACACTGGTGGAAGGTCCTTCCTCCTCATCGTCATCATCACCTGGAACACAGAGGTAGCAACAGGATAAGTAATTGACCGAGTATGAGATATCGTGAAACACAAGGGTTGGTTCTACTGTACTTTGCATCGACAGATGATGCACATGTGACCTGGTTTTGGTACCCCTACAAGTGACAGCTCACACAATGGCACTGAGGTGTGAAACGTAGATGTACACTCAAAAGGACACTTACCAGCTCCATCCACAACTTTGTGTCCTTTTCTGCTCCACCCTGTTGTAGGTTTTGTTGACAAAGTGGTCCCCGATCCAGCAGCTGTAGTGGGAAGTGACACCAATGTCAATCATCTGCATTACCAATTTACAAAGAGGCACATGTGACACTTATGATATGGATGGAACTTTGTTAACAACAACTGCAGGTTATCTGCAGAAGGGATTTTCATCTTTGTCATGGTTTACATAGGGTAACACTTCACACCACATTTACCTGATGTACATGTGCGAGCGGGTTTCACTGCTGCAGCCAGGATGTCATGCATTCCCGGGATGATGTTGTACGCTGCACTGGCGTCATTCTCTCCAAAGCTGTGTTGAGACATACATCTCCATATTTCAGTACACCAGATAATAGCTATGAGCTAACATGTATATGTCATTGTCAATGACCACTGATGGATATTCCTGGACAATGTGCAGCATGTTTACCTCATGGACTTTACATGTGTGCCCCTGCTGACATGCAGCAGTTGCCAGCTGTTACATGCACACAGCACTGACATCAATGAGATGACACATCAACAGACAAACGTATATGAGAAGGTTACTGATATAGGAAGGGAGGGAAAAATGATCTGGACGCCAGCATATTGCAATGCTTACACCTTCACCGTTAAGACTAATATGTCTCATGAGTATGATGTTGTGTGTTGACAAGTTGAAAGGAGTGTACATCCACAGGCTGAGCAGTTTCACATTTGCACATCAGTTCAAACATTGCATAGCAGAGTTCATATGTGAGATGTGCAATAATCACGTACATTTTGTGTGTCATTTGAGCTTCCCTACCAATGGATTCACAATGCTCATTTTGGCTTGAGAGATCACACATTTGTTATGTCCAGCATTTGAGTGTCATCTGTTCCCATTATCCATTTCCTACATCGTGGTTGAACTAAGCTGACAACGGATGATGTTTTGTACAGCAGACATCCTTACCTCACATACCATACACTCAATTATATAGGTAGACACAGTAGACGAGGAGGCAAGCAGAGTGCAACAATTGATTAGGATAACACATTGTGGTTAAGTTGTGAATCTTTCATGGTTGACGCCTATACTGGATTTGGTTTTGGCCTTTCAGCCACGAGATCTTGGGCTGTGACTTCCTGATGATTCACCTTGGCAGCCCATACATCCATCACAAATGTATAGAACTGGCATCATTGCAAGCATCATCCACACCAATTTCAAAATGTTTTTGTCCTTTGGAATTCTGCTACGGAGTTATCATATCATTGATTTACAATCCAGTTGTGTCTAGTACACTTCATGTGACACTATATACTATTTTTATGTCCATTCTACACTCACTTGTCATTTGTTTTGTGACATCCTTTCACTAGCCACCATGGTGTGACCTGGTATATGTTTCAATGCCATATGGAGGCATATTGTGATGCAGGAAAACAGTTATGTGATACACATACAACATACAGCAGATATTAGAGGCACATTCATGGGCATGGGCATTCAGGTTCATTGTTCCTGAGTTTCCTTACCATGGCCCCGCACCTGCCTAGTGTGTGGTCCCCGACCAGATGTCACAGGCAACCTTGTAGCAGAAGTCAATGTGTGTCTTGGACTCTGGGAGGACATCATTGGACCTACAATGCTAAGTGTGTTTGCAACTTTACATACCGGCTGCCACATGTGAAGCACTCAATTTGAGGCACAAAGGATGAGCACAAGCAGTGTGGGCACTACCGTTGCAGACGTGTCTACCACAAATTATAATGAGTGATCCCATATTCAACTTATTATGGCCCCACTGCCTAGTAGCAATGTCTATCAAATTGACACAACAACAGTTCCTGGCGTAAGGTCCACAATCATGTTTTGTTAATGGACCAGAAGACATACCCTACAATCTATGACCAGCTGGTTGGACTTGACAGATTTATGTATGGAAAAGGAACTTTGTAAGTTGGACAAAGGACGCATACTCTATTACTGGTTTGTGAATCTCACTTCTTGTTCATCATTGTCATATTTGTTCTCATTGGATTTGTTGAAATTTGGTCTACTGATATTTTTGCAATTTAGAAGTGGATACATTCAGAGTTGGTCTGGCACTCAATTCCACAATCGAGTTCCCAGTCCTGGAGCAGTTGGTGGAATACATGTAATGTTCATAACACACAATGACATGAAGAGCCTAGATATGTTATAATTTTTATTTTGCTATTCCCGGATCTATTTCGCTGAAGGTAAATGTCCTTTGAGGATTCCTATAGTTGTAAGGCTAGTTTTACCTCTCCAGTTGCCTTTGAGATGCAGACCACCATGGTCACTCCTAGGAGACTCATCCTTCCTGGCTGGCCCCTGACCCACTGGTTCTTCCACTGGGGACTCTCTCCCCTCTCACCCCTCAATCTGGACTTCTGCACCCTCCACTTAGGAGTGGCACTGCCAGACACCAGAACTGATGGAGGCCTGATTACAGACACTCCACGTTCTCCTGACACTAGGAGATCCCCCTCAAATGGACTACTAGTACAGCTTAGGCTCCCTACCTGGTGTTCCCTTAAGGAACCATCCAGGCCCTGAGACTGAGGTTGGGCACTATCGGGACGCATCCCAGTCTCACTCCCTCTCCTCGAAGACAGGACGTGAGGCCCTACAACCCTCCCACTACAACGGGACCTAGCTGGGCTACTCTGAACCTCTTCCACCACTCTGGGCTGGAAGATACCTGAGCCACTCCTCTTAGGTCACTCCCCAATGCCTCTTCAGAACCTCTAGTAACCACCCAGAGGTCTGCCTCCTGTGCAAGCTCCCTGGGATCAGAGAACTCACACTAAAACAGGTGTTGGCTCAACCCCAGAAAACAATTACTGAACATGTGCTCTCTGACAACCAGATTGAACAGCCCTTCACAATCATTTGCCGTGCTACCCATCACCCAATCCTCCAGTGCATCACAACACACATCCACAAACTCCCCCCAAGACTAGTGAGACAGTTTTCTACTGCCCCTGAACATCAACCTGTACCCCTCTTCCTGGGAACTAGGCACCATACACTGGGATCTGGGAGTGGGACTTCCTGCACTGGACTCCATAATGCTGCCACCACTGGACCCCACCCTCACTGGTGAATCCAGACAACTAAAACTGTACTCAGGGGATAATCTACCCTCCAGAGCTAGTTTCTCCCCGACGAAGGCCCTCTCTGCCTCCGCCATCCTCTCCTGCGCTAAGACCCTCTCAGTCTCTAGCTTTTTCTCTTCAAGGCCCAACGCCTTGAGACTCAACTCCTGGGCCAACAAGGCCTTTTCCTCCTCTAAGGCTAACTTCCTATTCTCCAACTCCAATTTCTGAGCCTCCATGTTCTCATGGCTCTCCTTCTGGAGCTTCTCTAAAGCCAGCTGATGCTCCCCTTCTTCCCTCCTATCCACCCACTCCTCTGGGGACAGAGAAAGGGATGTGGCACTCCCCTGGCACCGGACCCAGCAAGGGACTCCCTATCTATGGGGTCCTCACTCTCTACTGGCGTCCCTGCCCTGTCATTTTCTTCCTCCTCTTCAGACTCTTCAGGCCCTATCTCAAAACCACCACTTTGGTATGCAGAGGGGTTATCAGACAGGTCCCCGCCACACGCTGAGGGTTCTCCCCTAAGGAGTGCTTCATAAAGGAAAAGCTTTCTGAGGATGTTACCCACTATTGGTATCCCCCTCTCTCTGCAGAATTCCTCTAACTCCTCCCGGGTGTACTCCCAAAGGTCATCCTCATTATAGATTACTCCCATCTTGGCGGAATACACAACCACAGTGCAACACTAGAGACCTAGGTGTCTGAGCTGAAGCAGGAATACACAATTCAAAAATGACACTTTTAAGAAGAAATAAAACTCAGGAAAAATAATCCCTAAACATGTGATTTCTCTAAATGCAGAGTTTGTAGTGCAACCAGTTGTCGCTGTGGTACTGCGTAAACGCAAGTCCTATCCTCACCGCTCACAACTAATGTTAGAAATGGGATTTCTGGTTGGCTAGAGCTTGCGCCTAAGCCAGGCAGAAACCACCACTCTAGTCTGGGCAAGGGAGTTACACACTGAAGATAACCCCTGCTGACCCCCTCGGTAGCTTGGCACGAGCAGTCAGGCGTATCCCAGAGGCAATGTGTAAATCGTTTGCGCAACACACACATACAGCAGCAACACACTAGGCACACCACAAAAGAAACTCCACACAAGGTTATATGGAAATAGCCTTTGTATTATCCAAAACACATTAGAGTCATAATCACACATATACACTGTGCCAACTGGCACTAGGCAATATTTACAGGGATTATATATAGGACAGGGCCAATCGGGCCACTGTCAGAACCTTTAGAAAGCACTAGTAGCACACATCAAACACAACCAGTGACTACTGGTAAAATACTGTACTTGCAATATCTCTAGCAACATAAACGCATTATGTCTGCATCACATTAGGCATCAAACTCATATGCATAATCACATTACGCAACCTCTGTAGGCATAAACACACTATGCAATAGGCATCATAAGCATAAACATATTATGCAATAACTCACAATTAGGAGGGCACCTTAGTGACACTCCCCAGGTGCATACATCTCCTTAGGGCCTTGCGCCCTATCACCACCATAAAGCTGAACCCAGGCCAACTGCCCTTTCTAGGGGGCCTAATGCCCTTTGTCCATAATGTCAGGGCTTGTACTGGGGCCTTCCACTGGCCTTTTTGCTGCCAATGCAGCCAAAACCACGGTGGGCAATGCACTGGGGCAGGGGGTATGTATCTCACTCCCTCCTTGTTCCTCCAGAAAGGCTAGTTTTTCCTCTCCAGTTGCCTTTGAGATGCAGACACTATGTTTCGCCCTCTGTTCTCTGCTGCCTATATATGCATTTTGACCATCTCCTGCCATGTTTGACTTACCAGTTAGTGAGGGTGGTCTGCGTTGCTCTGGATGAGGTCTCCTCCCAGAAGATGCTGGGACCTCTGCTACTGTGGCTGTCTGTACTCTGGCTGAATGTGTAAATGGGTGAGAAGAGATCCACATCAACACATGGAAAATGTACATGTTGCACTTGTCAGACATTTCCTCGTATCTTCTGCATGCTAACAGTATTGTGAAGTACTGCCACGGCCGGTGCAGGTAGGAGCGGTGGGGTGTTGGTGATGTAATGGCATGGCAGGGTGGGAATTAAACAATGGATTCTGGGACTGACATTTTTAAATAAGGATTCTCTCACCTTCTGTTTTGTGATTTTGGAAGGGCCAGGGTGAGTTGTTTTTATGTTTATTTGGACTTATTTTCTCCATTTCGTTGTGTGTTGATTTGCCTCTGCACTGCACCCCCACCCCTTACGTTCTTGACTGACTCAGCCGTGTCTGGATTAGTGGAAGGGGCACTTTGACAATTGCTACTTAGCACTGTTCGGTATATACAGCTTCAGGCCTGGGCCTTTGTATTTCAGTAGTGTGAAAGGTATTTGCCATTTCTAATACAAAGGATTCTGGGACTTGTGGTGCAACATACTGAGAGAAACACATGAGCCTCTGACTGACTATATTTGTATATGGAATTTGGACAACTTCCTTACTCACAATGGCAGTGCGACACAGACATACATTTTGTATACTTGTTCTTGTCATCCCACTTACCTGGTGCCATGTTGCGGACATCACTCACAGGCAGCCCATGGAGCATGTGGCGGTGGATTGTAGTGAGGATATCCTCCTCTTGTGGGGTGAGACGGAGGCGGGATCGAGAGTGTGAGGCAGGGAGAACTCTGTTCAGCTGGATCCTGGAGTACTTCTCCTTTGCACTGATCTTTTCATCCTGCCACTTCCTCTTTATGTCACGGACTGTGCACACATCCTCCCCCAATGCTGTGACAGCGGTGGCTAACTGCTGCCAGAGAGCTGCTTTCTGTGTGCCACTGGTGCAGTAAGGTGGGAGGTCATATAGGCGTTTGTGGTGCCTCACAACAAACTCCACAATCATGGTGGTCTCCTCAGTTGTGAAGTTCTTCTTCCTCCTCTGAATGTACATTTTGCAGTGGCGATGAACAGCAAAGCAAACAGGAACTCTCTGTGGCCAAAGCTGGGCCCTGAATGTGTGCTGCTTTTATGTGGTACTGGTTTTGCAGTTGGTCTTAATTGACTTCAGCTGGAGCGTGGTGGGGGATGGTAGGCACTTGAAATGCTCAAAAGGGAGAAATTGCTGGCTTTCCGGCCCGGAGGCGGAGTTTCCGGCCCAGAGGCGGAGATTCCGAGCCGGAGGCAGAGATTCCGAGCCGGAGGCAGAGATTCCGCCATTGTGCCGGAATCTCCGCCACTGGGCCGGAAATTCCAGCCCGGGTGCGGACATAAAGTTAGGATGTGTAAGTTCATTCTGTGAATACCCATATGTGTAAGTTCATTCTGTGAATACCCATATGTGTAAGTTCATTCTGTGAATACCCATATGTGTAAGTTCAATCTGTGAATACCCAAATGTGTAAGTTCATTCTGTGAATACCAAAATTGTTGTAAGTTTAGGATTTTGACGTAAGTTAGTTCTGTGAATCAGGCCCTCTGCCTTTTTCTGCAAGTAAGATGTCTAATGCCATGTGATCTTGCAAAACCTTTGAACGCATAGCAAACAGCTCAGAATTTACTACTAGCAAAGCTTAAGAAGTGCTTGTTGCCAATTTGTCAACAACAGTTGACAGTTTTTTTCTAACCTTTTTGCCATTCAAAATGACTCCTACCAGGTGGAATGGCTGCTCTAAAAATAGTTAGTCTCCTTTATCTGTACTACGAATGTGTCTATGTGCTGGAGAAACTGTTAATGCATCTATGCTAATCACTTGGTACATTTTAGGAAATAGTGTTCCTAAATAACAAATACCCTCCCAATCATCAGGCAAAAGAAAATAAGCATTTAGTCCACAAACGAAATAAACTCCCGGACGGGCAGATTCTTCTCCTTGCAAAATTTGCCATGTTCTGCCCATTAATTCAAATGTATGTTCACAACTGCTAATCCCCACATGTCTGGTTTGTTTTGGTGTCCTTTTTCTGTAAAAACAAACTTCCCCTTTGTGCTGACTGTCTAATGTCAATTTTGGATAAACCATATTCCTTCTAAATTCATCCTCTTCTTTCTTCCAAACATTTTTCAAAATGTCATTATGCCTGTCTTTGCTGCGTGCTATGTTGCTATGTTAGTATTCCTTGCTTCAAAAGCCATAATAAAGACTATCTTTGATGGGAGCATCAAGCAGGTTAAATTTTTCTGGTAAGCTTTTGCACTATCTATTACTCTATGTGGCATGAAATAATACCAAGCAGTGTCCATTTCTTTCCTTTGTGAGTGTAAATTCATGCTTTCTATCAACGGTACTCTTGAAAGTATTAAGTCATAGTTAGAATAGAAATATTCAAAGTGTTCTTATCTATCTACAAGTGTGAGTAGTATGCTACATGAAATCCCATAAGATAATGGCATATGGTAATAGGTGACTTCTTCTGATGCAGGTGATGGTAAATGAGCACAAACATAACAGTCTTTAGCTCCCATGACATGTGTGTATTCCCGTACTAACCTATAATAAGCCGTTACTGAATAACCCTCCCTATTGTATGCGACAAATGAGGCTTACAATTGCTCTTTATCACTCAGATACACTTTCTTGTGTAGTGTTTGTATTCTTGACTTCTTTCTCAGGTGTTAGATAAAATCCTACTAATACTATAGTAATCATAATAACTGTTATTATGAAGATTGAACACGTAATATATTTACTCTTATTTCTAAGGCAACACATGTTCTCTTTAGTATCAGACGAAAGCTATGAAGTTAAAGTTCAAGATGCACAGTTTCGTTTTTTTTCAAAGCTTCTTTAAATGATTAGCTATTCAGCAAGCGATTAGACAATCCTGAACCCTACTCAGTGTGCTTCTAAAAATGTTATACCTACTCTTCTGCTGCACCCTCTGGCTTAGGTTAATCTTCTGTGAAATAAAAAAGATAAAATAAAAATTAGGAAGCAATCAATGTCAGTCTTTCTGTTATTCGTATACTTTCTTTCAAAATTTTTCATTTCCTTGTAATTGCACAGTTCGTTTTTGCTACATTTTTCTCCCTAGCACAGCTTGTTTTTCTGTAATATTATGGAGGTTCATACAATTCAGATCTTACATCACACAGTTCATCAGTGGTGACATTTAACATTTCAGCTTGATAGTAAGTTCGCTCAGGTGCTCAATACCTCCAACAAGGTACTTTTACTCTTTTTGATCTTCGCAAAATTGGTTGATTTTCTCCTGAGTCACTCTCATCACTCGTCTCTGTTTCTTCCTGTATTGTCACTGGGATTTGATCAATCTCCAAACTTTGATACTAACTTCTTTGATTATGAGTCTGTGGCCATTCAACTTTGCGGGTGTTTTTTCTTCGTCCAGTGTTTGTGCCGTCACCCACATCTTCTTGCTGTACTTGTTTTAATCACAGCTCCCAATTGAGGATCATTCTATGCTTCTTCTTCGTTAGAGACTTCAATGCCACTTGGTCCACTTGGTGCAATAACTGGTACTTGAATTGGTGCAGCTGGTTGCAGCTCTTCACGCCATCTCTATGCATGTAACTCTAAGGTCAAGCTGCTAAATACCTTGTGCACATTCCAGCAATCTCGAGCTTCTTTTTAACTAGCAAATACTCGTCAGGATTTTGTCTGCAGCCTACACGGATAACAATGATTGTCTACTGTGAATGAGCAATTTGCAAATGCATGTGAGTTTAACATTAAGGGGTCGATTCTGATGTCGTTTGGAAGGGCTCCGAATCGGATTCAGTTTTACCGAAATCGTTCCGGAGCCCTTGCTTCCGACCGACACGTTCCCAGTTCCGAGTGACCAAGTACGATGCCTGGAAACCGTTAGGGCTGACCGAATCGGTTCCGAAAGACATTCGGACAGGTCGAGCCTTTCCAGAGCTGATTCCTACAGCTCTATGGACTTGGTTTCCGAACGAGCGAGTGCGATGACCGATTCAGACAGCCTTTCCGATTCGGTTTGCCCCGAATGAAAAGGCTGCCGGAATCAGTCTTTGGGGGCCTGTAGCAGGCCCTCCTTCGACCGGGGCCCTCCGAATTTGGCCCGTGGGGGTACCCATGGGTCCCCCCTTTCCAACCATGCACAGTGTGGCAGGCACCATGGGGTGCCCGCCACAGGGTGCACGATTTTCCTCAGCCACCCCTTTCTTCAATGGAAGCCTGTGTTCGTGCTCGGAACACAGGCTCCCAGTGAAGTCAATGGGAGTCCGACCGAATCGTATACAGATGCATACGGATGCATCGTACTCGCTCGGCCGGACTCCCCAATCCAAGTCGTACAGAAAGCATTCCGGAACCGATTCAGTTGGTATGCTTTCCGAACGAGATCGGAATCAGGTCCTAAGCTTTAAATTTTCATGACTCATTTAGCATACTGTATTCATTAATTTTCCATTCTAATTTTTACCCTATATTACATTGTTACTACATATACAGTATTCTAAGGTGCAGACCTTCCAATGGGAGGTCAAACCTTCTCTGATAAATACCGCACCCAACGATATTGTTTTTACTTGCTAAGGTACACTCTCCCAGAGTAAAGGAAACCCGTAATGTAGCCCATAGTGTTTGATAAAAGAATTTTAAATTACTAATGTGGGCAGATTTGTAAATGTGGAAATCGTGAAGCTTAGCAATTACATTTCCTAACATTGAGTGACATTAGCTTAGAGGGGAAACATCCATTACAACGCAGTCATTACAATGACCTACCTTTACAACGCAACTGTTACAACGCAACTGCCTTTTCATCGCATGCCATTACAATACATGCCATTACAATGCATGTCACTACAACGCATGCCATTACAACACATACCATTACAACACATGCCATTACAACACATTATAAGGTAAGTAATGGAGATTTCCTTAGTATTAGGGTGGGTATTAGTTTTGGGGTACATGGAAATAGTAATTTTTATCCCTACACTATCCAACACTTTCCCTCTTGTTGCACTCACTGGAGTGGGAATAGTAATTTTTACCCCTACACTGTCCAACACTTAGTAATTTTTACCCCTACACCATCCAACACTTACCCTACTGTTGCACTCACTGGAGTGGGACTAGTAATTTTTAACTCTACACTATCCAACACTTACCCTACTGTTGCCCTAAAAGTATTATGCGCTGTAATGGTATGCGTTGCAATGCTATGCGTTGTAATGGAATGCGTTGTAATGGTAGTTTTTAAAAATGCGTTGTAAAATTATGCAATGTAATGGTAGTGGCGATGTAAAGACTGCGTTGTAAAAGCATGCGTTGTAATTGCATGCGTTGTAACGTCATATATTCGCTTAGAGTTGCCTTTTGGGAAAATAATCGCTTGTAATAGTTTTATTTCATAGATGTTTTACTGCTTTGTTTAGCTGAGATGTAGCTATGTTACAAAAGATCTAAATTTGATTTATTTATGCTCTCAGTGAAATACGTTGTAATGCCCCTTTGCTCCATTTCTGTTTTGGGCCTAAGAACATCAACATTTGTCTGCTTTTCAAAAGCAGTGAAATTTTTTTATACTAGAAATGTGAAGGCAGAGTATGGTGAAACATGCTTTCTTTTGGCTTTGTTAGTCTGACTAAAGTTCCCCTTGCTCAATGTTTTATTTTGCTGCATTTACTCTACATCCGTTTTTGTAAGCTCGTAACGCAGCTTTCAGCAACTTATGCAAACGCATTATGATAAATAAATCATAGTTATTGTCTGCATCTTTTCTGCAGTTTTTTTCCTTATCCCTGTAACTGATGGCAACATGGCTGCTCTTACTTTATATGTGGTATTTATGCTTTGCCTTCTGTATATAGGTTAGAAACCGTTTATTATGTGCTTTGTTTTTAGCACTAGAGTGCTGGATTGCCATTTACTAGACCACTGGACAAGAAAATACCTTGGAGGATATTTGGTAATAATGGAAAACTACATGGATGTACCATACATGCCAATATTTTTAAACAAGGAATTGGGAGATTTTTTATTTTTTCTAAAGTGGAGGATTCAATGTACCACATTGATACACATTGAAGTAAAGGCAATTCCAGGTGGGGGACAGCTAAAATTATCCTTTTTGGGCTTTAACAATCGGGAGTCTCCCGTCTGAATCGGGTCTGCATGATATACTGTCAGCGTCCTTTTAATACGATGTTGTTGAACTGTTGTAAGTGATTAAACAATGTACTCAAACTGTCCCTGGGGTGTTTACTTGTAAGGCGGGTAAAGAAGGAATGATAAAAAATTGTCTGAATCGGAAATGTGACTTGTCCACGATGTATATTTTTAGCAAGTTTGAGTAACACTATAGACATTTAAAAAATGACTAAAGAATCATGTTACTGCCAGTTAATTCATTCTTTTAGCAGCGCATTTACGCAAATCCTGCAGTTTCTTTGTCACTGGATATTGTATGCCACGAGCTGCTGGCCACCATTGTTTGCTTAGTACACAGTTGCCCTCCTGTAAGCTCTTGCCATTCCTGTCACAGTCAAGAACACTAACATCAATCTCCCCAGGTGGTCCCCAACATCAACTGGCAGCATTTATACTGTCAACAAAGAAGCCCAATGAGGTGGACAGTGCTCGAGAGCCAATGGAGAGGCTTATTTTCAAAGTTCTGGGATGACGTCTGTAAGAATGAGCAGTGATCAACGACAAATGTGGGTGAAAGAGGCATATCTATTGAGGGGAGCATAGGACCAGCAAGGTCAGCAAGCTCGTACAGGGGTGAGCGAGTGTGTGAATGATTGAGGGGTATATTCACAAGAACGTGCGATAAACATCGCCAAAATAGCTTACCGCAACTTCTCACATTGCAGCCCATCGCGTGAAAATAACGCCGTGTCAACGTGGCATTCCCAACACGGGGATACCGTGCGATATACGCACGCGAACGTGGAAAATGTCCGTGAAACAACTAGCGCGACTGCGATAAAAATTCAAACCTTAACGCGAAAAAAGGTGCGATGGGCCCAATCGCGAAGAGAGAATCGTCGATAAGGCGCGCAAGGCCTGCAATACACACACGTCAGGCGAGAAAAATCACCACAAAAACAGATACAAAAAACACCAAACAAAAAAACACCAACAGCGAAGCATGATGGAGTCAGGCGGAGCTGGCACAGGGGACGATCGGAACCCCACAAGCCCCCCGGAGCCCCAGCCAGGGCCCTCGGGGACAGTGAAGGACAAGAAGAAGAGGAAGCCGCGGTTCAGTCCGCAGGAGAATCAGATCCTGGTCACGGAGGTGATAGGACACCATCAACAACTGTTCATCACCTCCACCGTGTCACTGGGCACAAGAAATGGAATATGGCAGTCCATCTTGGACAAGGTGAATGCTGCCGGAATCAAGCGCAAAACCAAGAGCAAACTCGCCAACAACCTCAAAGCAGCAATGCAGACTGAAGGTGGGAGTCCTGCGCCGCAGGAGGAGCTGGACGAGATGGAGGAGATGGTGTCGACAGTCATCAGTGTGGATACGGTGGCAGGAGTTGGGGGCCCGGACACTGCTCTACAGGACCGGACACAACAGCAACAGGGTGAGTAGCGACCAGGGACTGGGGGGACGGGGGGAGATGGGCACAATGGCACACATGCACAATTAAGCAGACCACACTGCACACCCACAATGACTACGGATCATGTCCCTGATCCCCTTGCCATACTGCAGCACACATAGAAACACCAAGTACGTCACCCTCGACCATCTGCCCAGAGTGGGCCCACCCCACACATCACACAGCTCACATACAACCCATGCACATGTGCTGAACCCAGCCAAGCTGCTGCTCTGTGAGCCACACTGACAATGTAAGTGACACTGCATGACGAATACCATGCCTGCAGTACGATTACCATGACATGGTGCACTCAACGACACTGAGGTGGCTGAGTGTGGACCACATCCGTAAAGGAGTAGGTCACACTCTGACATATCCACCTGCACAATCAACCCCTGACATCAACAACACAGCTGCGGACAAACCATGCCCCAGAGTCCCCACTCCCACCAAGACACACATCCACCCAAGACTGGTAGCATCTCAACACTGCATGGACACAGAAGTCAAAGGCACACGGCCTGCAAGGGACAAGAGGCAGCAGACTCAGAGCTGCAGGTGCGACCCTCACAAAACTGCAGCACACACACATGACAGTCAGAGCACAGCAGCATAGACAACAGTGTGGGACAAACTGCAACACGTGAACAACAGGACAGAGGGAGTGTGAAGATACTGGCCAATTACATTTGACATAGCAGGGGTATGTGAGATGAAACTGCACAAGTACAACCTCACATCCCTGATGGTGTTGAAATGTCAACTGTCCCGCATCCGACAGGCATCTCCACCTACACAGCCACAGTGGGCCTGATTCACAGAACTAACTTACGTCAAAAACGTAAAGTTAGTACTTTTTGGTATTCACAGAATACACTTACTCATTTTGGTATTCACAGAATGAACTTACTCATTTCGGTATTCACAGAAGTTAGTAGTCCTAACTTTAGGACTCCTAAATGCCTTCTGTAAATACCAAAAGTCTTAAAGTTAGGATTTTTCTCAGTTTAGGAGTAGTAAAGTTCCTAACTTTACTACTCCTAAACTGAGAAAAATCCTAACTTTAAGACTTTCGGTATTCACAGAAGGCATTTAGGAGTCCTAAAGTTAGGACTACTAACTTCTGTGAATACCGAAATGAGTAAGTTCATTCTGTGAATACCAAAATGAGTAAGTGTATTCTGTGAATACTAAAAAGAACTAACTTTACGTTTTTGACGTAAGTTAGTTCTGTGAATCAGGCCCAATGTACCTCGTCATGCAGTCTGTATGTGAACTTGTACAATGCCTGTACAAACATGGCAACACGATGTAATGCAGCATCTCCCCTTAACATTGCAGAGGGACCATCAACACCACCTGCAGAGCAGACCCAACAACTCTACACTGATGACGAGGATGACAACCCCATCATCGACACCGAAGCCCTCAGAGAGCTCATCGGCTGCATCAGCTCTCCACCTCCAGGATCAGGGCAGCCCAGCTGCATCGAGGAGACCCCACCCCCTGCACAGACCACACAGCAGGCAGCACCTGCCACACCGGCTGTCTCCCAAGACCCCCACGGAACACACCTGGCCTTCCAAACCTGTGTGTTAGAGGCCCAGGAGAAGCTGGCTGATCAGGTGCGGGTGGGGTTTGACCTCCTGGCAGCCAAACTTGATGCCATCCATGGGTGTCTACGTCCCTTCGGGGACCACTTACAGTCCCTGACGGACACCCACAGTCCGCTCCATGACCTCCAACGAGCCCTGGCCGACATCGCTGGAGTCCTGACTCAGAGACAAGAACACCTGTCAAGTCAGAGTGGCTCCAGCGATCTCAGCAGTGACTTGGCACATATGCGGAGGCTCATGGAGGACATGGTGCGGATGGAGGCGGAAAGGTTGGCTGTCACTGCTGTACATCAGCAAAATGTAGCTGGGATATACCATGCCCTGCAGATCCTCGTCATGGCATTGCTGCCACAAGGCCTGGCGCAGATGGATGCTGCTGCCCCTACACCATCCCCATCTGCGCCCCCTGGTGTGTCACTGCCTCACAGTGCGGCAGACATTTCTACTCCTGCACCTGATGTGTCACTGCCACATGGTGCGGCCGACAATCCACCTTCGGCCCCTGATGTGTCAGTGGCACACAGTGCTGCAGCCGGAACTGCAGCACCCACAGGTGAGGCAGAGCACACATCAGAGGACGAGGATGTGGATGATCCAGACTTCTTGATCATGAGGCGGCAGTGGCATTCCTCCCACAGATTTGGCCTGTTTCATCTTGGTTCTGCTCTTGGCATCATGACCTTCCACTGCCCCCCGATGCACTCATTTACTCTCACCTTGGACCTCGACATGGACTGCCATATTCTGTTAGATGACCGATGACACAGCGATCAGACTGCGGTCTGGACTCTTCCTCTTCCGATGTACTTGTCATGCCCTGAAGGACTCTGGCTGGCCCGCCACGTGCCAATGATGTGAAGTGGGGTCTGCATGACCCTGTACTGCTCCAGCTGCAACACTCCACTGGATGACAATAAATCATTCACTAATGCACAGTTGTGTCATGTCTTCGATCATTCAAGTATGTGAGTGTGAATGTGTGTTGGGTCAGTAATTCCCCCTGACGTCCATGTTGCACACGTCGTGGGACATGAGTCACAGGGTGCTACATTGCTGATTGCGTTCCGTGCGGCGTAGTCACAACATCAGGGATACACGCATTTGTCACTTACTTGTCCGGACAAGGACTGAACCAGCGCACACAGCCCCGGGATTATTCATGCACGCCCGACGCAGGTCCGGCATACGCCAGGCCAGACCACTGCGCTTACACTCCGAGGGGGGATGACATAGCTACATGTCCCAGGATTCCACGCTTGGGATCTGCTGGTCACTGCTCTAGTTGCCAGCATGCCACGGCCACTCCCTGAGGGCAGGTTTGCACACACACCACACCCATCCAGCAGATGCGTCACGGGCCATGTGACACCGCCAATAAAAGGTGCCTGCAACGTCACATTCCCCACTGCCGGAGGTGACCTGACGACGTACGCGCAATGGGGCTCAATCATGGAGGGTCCATGACTTGTGGCGCACAGGGTTAGTCGCCCCCGACGACCGGCGGCCGCCATGGGCCTACCACCATGTGGAGCAGGCTTGAGTTGCACAGGGATAGTCGCACCTATGAAGCTGAGCGGGTGTGCAGCCTGCGATGATGATGTGTGCACTGATATGGTCTCTGCCATTTCTGACTCAATACCCAGTATCAAGTGTATGACCTGCTGGACCGTGGGGGGGTGCTGCATGATGTGGGGACTGCCAAGGCTGCGGGCCCCGGCCTTGGAGTTGGCACCGGCACATGGTGTGCCCTGTTGGGGACACACCGGTGGCAGCAGGTGAGCAGTGGGGCCTGGGTGCGCAGGGGCAGACATTCACCACTGGGCGGTGGGAGGGGCTTTGGTGCAGCAGCATGTGTGCGCAGGGGCAGACAGGCGATGATGCTGTGTGCAATGATTTGGACTCTGCAATTATTTGTTGTGTACTCGTTTCAGATAGGGGACCTGGTGGATTGCAGTGTTGGCCGGAGCCTGCATGCGACGCGGGCCTACCGCCACGTGGCGTTGCCTCAAGGTTCACAGAGTTAGTGGCACCTATGGAGCTGAGCGGGTGTGCAGCCTGCGATGATGACGTGTGCACTGTAATGAACTCTCCCATTCCGAACTCAAGGCCCAGATTCAGGTGTGTGACCTAGTGGGCCACGTCCGCGTGATGTGGAGGCTGCCAAGGTCGTGTGTCCCGGGCTCGGAGCGTGCACCGGCACGTGGTTGGAGACACACCGGTGGCGGAAGGTGAGCAGTGGGGCCGGGGTGCGCATGGGCAGCGGTCTCTCTCTCTCCCTTTCTTTCTCTCTCTCCCTTTCTTTCTCTCTCTCCCTTTCTTTCTCTCTCTCCCTTTCTTTCTCTCGCTCCCTTTCTTTCTTTCTCTCTCTCCCTTTCTTTCTCTCGCTCCCTTTCTCTCCCTCTCTCCCTTTCTTTCTCTCGCTCCCTTTCTTTCTTTCTCTCTCTCTCTTACTTTCTCTCTCTCCCTTTCTTTCTTTCTGTCTCTCCCTTTCTTTCTTTCTCTCTCTCCCTTTCTTTCTTTCTCTCACTCCCTTTCTTTCTGTCTCTCCCTTTCTTTCTCTCCCTCTCTCCCTTTCTTTCTCTCACTCCCTTTCTTTCTTTCTCTCTCTCTCTTTCTTTCTCTCTCTCCCTTTCTTTCTGTCTCTCCATTTCTTTCTTTCTCTCACTCCCTTTCTTTCTTTCTCTCGCTCCCTTTCTTTCTTTCTCTCTCTCTCTTTCCTTTGATGAGCGCATGACACGCCTTCTTATCTCAAATTTTTTCTTGCAGGCTGTGACTTCCAGATTGTCCGGAGTGGATCCGCATGGACTCTTCAGAATTGTTGTTTTGTGTTGTGTATTAATAAAGTTCTGTTGTGTGATTTCTAAGTTGTATGTTTGTTTCTCCTTATTCTGACCACACATGTAGGTTTGTTGTTGTATTTGTGCGACATCAGGCTCTTATTTTTCTCGTGATTTCGTAAGTTGCTGTGGCACTTCTTTGTCCGGGGTGGGGGGCCAGGAGTGTGGGGGGGTCCTGGGGGTGGTGGCGCTTGGTGTTGTGGGCCTCAGGGGTCTCCGAGCTGCATGGGCAGTGACTCCATGGCATCTGTTGTTCTTCAGGTGTGGCTGTGGGCTGGGCTCCCTTTTGTGGTGCAGGTAGTCGTCCTGCTTAGCACCAGCAAAAGGCAGGTGTTAAATCCCTACTGCTACAGCAGCTTATCGCCTGTTTTTGCCTCGCATCGCAGATCTGGCTGTCCGTAGAGAATCGCGCGGTGTTGTCTTTTCGTGTGTTTTTGCACGGACACGCCTATTCTGCATCTCATTAGCGTTAGTTGGTGGTGTCAACGGTGGCGATGTTTTTTGTGGCAGCTATCGCGGGTTATGTGGTGATGTAGGCAGTTAGCACCAGCTTGCGAAAGGGGCGGTAATTCTATTGCCACTTTTGCTGCGCTGAAGTGCCGATAACTCGGCCATAAGTCCTTGTGAATATGCCCCTGAGTGAGTGAGTCGAGTGAGTTACTTCAAATAACTCACAGGACAAAATGAACCATCTCCTTTTGTGGTGTCTGAGAGAGTAGTCATAAATGGCCATATGTTAGACCACCTTGTTAGTATGGCATGTTATAACTGCCTAAGACACAACAGTGGCATTTTCCATAGTGCAGCACTGTCATAAACAGAGGAAATGCCAGTACCCCAATGGGCTAAATGAGCAGGGAAAAGTCTAGGCAACCTCCATTGAATCTTCCTGCCTGCCTCAGGCCTTGCTTAATAATAACAAAAAGGAGCCTAACAGGAGCTCAGTCCCAGAAAAAAGATGATGCTTGACTTTTTAAAAACTGCTGAAGGTGGGGCCTTCTAAACACCAGTACAGAATAATGTCCTTCGGTCAGCTACCAATAGAATATAAGGTCATTTTGGACAGCACATGTGCATGATTGTAGCACTGTCAGCATCTATTTGCACTTGATTCAAACATTCAATCTTAATACGACAATAATATGTCACTCTACTCAATTTAAATGTACGATAATAAAAGCCTTCATGCCTTGAATGTATTTGTGTAACGTGAATACAGAGACCAATCCATTTGCACGTGTGATTCAAAAACATATAGCTTTCCTTAATAGTAGACTTCTATTCATTTAATTGTTACCATAAAAAACAAGCATTGGAAATACAATAGGTCTCGCATTGGTTTGATTTAGAGCTAGTGGAATTGCAAATGGCAATGTGTTTTACCAATGTGCTATGGAGAGTATGTATGTGGTGTGTAGTGGAATTATGTGGTTTGGATTAGTTAGTTGTGGAATTTTGTAGCGTGGAATTGTGTTGTATGAATTTGTGTAGTGAAATTATGTTGTATGGTGTGCTGTGGAATTATGTGGATAGTAATTATGTGGTATTAGTGGAGTGGAATTATGTGGCGGGGGATTGTGTGTTATGAACTGTAATTATGGATAATGATATTTTGTTTTTTGGAGTGGTATGAAGTGGAGGTTAATTATGTGGTATGCTGTTGAATTTTGTGCATGATGTGGAATTTTATGGCATGGATTAGACATATGTGGTGTGCAGTGTAATTGGTTAGTTGAGTTGATTATTTGGTTGGATGTTGAATTATGTGGTGTGGATTGAAAATGTGTGAATGTTGATTGTGTGGCGTGGAAATGTGTGGATAGCTTTGCATTTTTGTGACAAAAAAACAAATAAGTAGGAGCTTTGTTTTAGATCTGTGACTTTGATGTTTGGACAAATAAGTGGAGCAATGTTTGTAAAAAGCAAAACATTAGTGAAACACTGAAGCATGACGTTAAAAAAAAGCATGCAAATATGAGAGGATGGCGATGTAAAGATCCACTGGTAGAGAAACAGCTGTTGCTTTGATGATTGGAATGATTTAAGGAACACTAAATATTTGTAAGCACTCTGCAATATTGAGGTAGCAAACATCAAACTAATTTGTAGAGCAATATTGCAACACGCTCTGGTTTAGATATAAATAAACACTTCCATCCCTAACTTAATTTAAATACTTGTTTTTGTCAACTTTGCACTTGTGCGCTTTACTAATATTTTTAAAAATATTTTGTCCTTTACATGCTCTGGAGCACGTTGAAAGGCAGTTCTTTTTTTAATGTACTTACGCTGTTAAAAGTGCCTAACTAATATCGGAGAGAGTGCGTATTTATCCATTTAATTGACGTAATTTAATAAATTAAATAGAAAGCTATGCACACTTCCTAATGCTTATTAAGGAATTTTAACAGCATAAATGCGTACATAAGAATAATGTCTGCCTTTTTATCGCGCTCTAACATCGGACCAGCTCCCTGGAAAGAAATTAACTGTGTAAATAGAGACCTACAACTGGGCGAGCGTTTAGGTCCTAGGCTACAGCTGATACAGGCAGACAGAGGAAACCATGAGGCAGGAGGGACAGGGACATGCAGTGAGAGACATGGCGTGTTCTCAGGCAGTAGTGCTATGTAGCACACCACGTAAGTGCTTAATTTGAGCCGGGGCTTTCCGGTGCTAAGCACCGGTACTTAATTGGTTTCCGGTGCTCGGCACCGGCACCTAATTGTCAACACCATACATAGAACAGCCTACCACATGGTGGCGCTGCTCATCTAATTTAGAGATGAGCAGAACTGTTGTTTAGGAATACAACATACATTAAAATTGCAAATACCTGCCTCCCCAGCCATTCCTTTAGCTTTGGGGACCTGGAATAATCATCTTTGTCGCATTTACATGCAAGAGAGATGATTAGTAGTTGTTTTGGCAGCGATGACAAGGGCCATGGGTGGTGCAAGCTGCAGTGGCCTCCCGGTCAGAGCCCTGGCACTTAATATTTTACAAATTAAGCACTGCCGTAACAGGCATTGGCACACACTAGAGCAGGCATTAGAGAGGGGTAGGTAGCGTGCACTGCCGGCAAGCTGCACAACAGTACTGCAAGTAGCGCTAGGAGGAAGCGAAAATAAATTAAATGAAAAACCACACAACCTTCCTAATACTAGCTAAGCATTTTCAACAGCGTAAAAGCACACATAAGAATAATGTCTGCTTTTTATCTCGCTCTAACATCGGACCAGCTCCATGGAAATAGATTAACAGTGTAAATAGGGACGCCCTCCCCTAGCTGCGTTTTTGGCATAATAGAGGCTTTCACCATGGCCACGTATAATCCCTACTGTGTTGGGACATCTAAGCGAGCAGGGCTGGACTGGCCGTAGTGGGCACCGGGCGTTTCCCCGGTGGGCCGAAAGGGTGGGGGCCAGTTTTCTGGCCGTGGGGGCCGGTTTTGTCACTGGGGGCCGGTTTTGCAGCAGTGCTGCAATATCGCCCCCGTAACAAAACCGAGAGTGGTGCTTTTTACTAGCACCCCCCCACTCCCAGGGCCTGTCGAGCAGCAATCAGCCAGGGCTGGTTGCTGTTCCCAGTCCGGCCCTGTAAGCGAGCACACTTACAACTGGTCGAGTGTTTAGATCCTACAGCTGCAACAAGCAGACAGGGGAAACCATGAGGCAGGAGGGATAGGGACATGCTGTGAGAGACATGCCATGTGCTCAAGCAGTAGTGCTACGTAGCATCCCCCGTAACAGGCATTGACACACACTAGAGCAGGCACTAGAAAGGGGCAGGCAGCGTGCATTGCTGGCAGGCTGCATATATAATAAAAAACAATTGGAGAATGCCGCCATCATTACTTGCGTTGCAGCAACGCAGAGATTGGGAGTGGCACATGACGATTTGCAGTGAATCCACATTGCTAATGTAGCTCCCCATTAGTTGATAATGCACAAGGCTAATGTCGTAAAACAAATTGAAACCACAAATGAAAATGCCTATTGATCTTGCAGCCTCGAACCACCCACGCAAACAAAAGCCCCGACACGATGACCTTCTGGCTGCATGGCACCCCCCCCCCTACGAAGAAAAATGTAGTCCAACTATGTACGACTCGCGCATGTCAGTTGCCTACATTCCTGGAACCCTTCTCCGGAGGCTTACTAACTCTCCGGGTTCAGGATAGTCATGGCGGTGCGGTAGATGGAGTATAGGAGACGGGTAAAGGAGGGAACAAAGAGCAATGCGCACACCGCACCAGAAGGCTTACCAACTCTCGGGTCACCGCTCATCAGCACAGCGAACATCAGCAAACAGTTAACAGCAGGCACAATTCGATTTCCACCACAGTTACTGATATGCAACAGCTAGTAATATGTGCATGTCAGACGGGCCTGAGAAAACAATTCGCTTTCTAGGAAATACAGGGCATTCTCGGGCAGGAGAAAATGAGGGAAATATAGTGCTGCTGCGCAGAAGAGCCAATAGGTCTTTTCCCAAGTGTAATTTATTAACTGCAAGGGAAAACTCGTAATTTATTTGGAAGGAAGGGTGGAGGGGTTTGGAGTAAAATGGGAGCATAAAAAAAAAAGAAACATAAAAGCGCCTGCCGTGTTGAAACATGAAGCACGTCTCCCGTGTAGATAAGTTATGTGCGCAGCGGCCCGTTTAGCAAGTGCCATGATGATTAAATAAACTGCGGTGCACGGTACTAGGAATAAGCAGCCACAGTAAGCACCCACAGTGTAACGTAAGCAGGAAATACAAAATAAGTAGTCCCCAAAGCAAAATATAAACACTTACAGCGTAAGGAAACTGTAGTTGGGCGGTGCTACTAACTGAAAAACAGAAGTGATGTATCAAGAGCACCAACCAATGAGGAGCCAGCAAAGAAGAGCAACGCAGGAGTGAACCAATGCCAAGCAGCAGGCAGAATTACACTACATTTAGTGATTACAGCTGGTCTTCCAGACAAGCGCATGCGCGCTGTCTAGGCTCGACCCAAAAATCAGTGTTGGAACTGGTAATCTGTGTCTTTGAACAATCTAGGAAAAGTAAATATTGTTGCAAACGGAGTAGTCTGAGAACATTACTGTGTATTACTTTGGGAGATCTGCCTTCAATACAAAAAGTTGCAAATGTAAACGTAAGGAAGAATTTCTTCTTTTGTGCATTCTCTATTTTCTGTATTCAATGTTTATTGTGTTTGTGGAAACCTCAACCAGTCTGCATAAATGACCCTTTAATGAAGTCAGAATTTTGTCTATGTGTTGGAAATGTATAGCTTTGTGGATTGAACACTGGGTTTTATCTATATTTTATCCACAATAAAAAAAAGCAGGTAGGCAGCGCAGAAATAGGACACTTTACACACCACTTACGAAAGTGCAAATATAAGGATGAAAACATTTTTTTTTGCTTTCTGCCTGATCCAGAAGTCTGGAATGATTGCAATTTTGGAATAGCCATACTTTTGTTGATGGCCTTTCTTGCACATATTTCTTTCTATTTTCTTTCCAGCAACTCTATATTTTGCACATTGTGGAAATGCTCTGAGACCGCCGATGATTAAACCACAATTACTAGGGGGCCCATTACGATGGCGGGCGGAGGCACGACCGCGGTGGCGGCGGTGCGGAAAAATGCCTTTTTCCGCCCGCCAGCAGCGGACTCCACGCCCGCCATATTAGGATGGGAAAACATAGGCATTTACCATCCGCCGCGGTGTGACGCCGGCCTCCATCGAACAGCGCCCGCCACCGCGGCGGAGTGGGCCAATCACCACACACCGCCGTGCGGAATGACGTCCCGTATGCCGAAAACATCACGATGCCGGAAACAGGGCAGTGCACCGCGATGGAGAAACCGCACAGCGAAATACGGCGGAGACATCACAGCGGAGACAGAAAAAATAACACCCGGAACACACCACGATGGATCCTGCCCTACACGCTCTCCCGGTGCTGTACATGATCCACTACCTGCAAGTCATCCACCGCCACGGACGCCTCCGCAGGTACGTACAGACACAACAGTGCAAGTAACACAATACACAGCTCCAGGGGGGAAAAACATCGCATGGGAACACCACACACCCCTGTGGGAACAGGCACACAGCCAGCACTGCACACACACATGTCCCACCTGTCACAAAAACATCGCGCCACATACTGCCCACCCATGTACCGCATTCATGAACAAATGTCCCGGTCACGTAACCGCCGCGGTCAGTGTGCATGAAACCATGCACACAACGCAGAGCACAGGGCCAGAGCATGCCAAGGGCACCGTACAAATTGCACAGAGCCACAACTACATCACACCAGCAACCGCCCTGAAGGGACACAACATGTGTCTCACAAGTGCCACTCCTGCACAACAACAACACAACTACAGCCACACCATGCCCCACGTCCCAACAACTGCATATACAGCCACAGCAGGACCCTTTGCAAAGGAACACATAGCACAGAAGCCCAGGCCCCAGCCAACACACACACCACAACAACATCACACACAAGCCAAGAACACTGAGGCCAGGCACAAAATGTACACACACACAGATGAGGACCAAACACTTCACTGCACACACCACCTGACAAGTCACACACACACACACACCACCCAGACTCACAGCTACATACACACACCACATGCCAGCAGTAATGGAGGACAACATATAGGAAAGCCAAAGTGAGGTGCCCACAAATGGAAGGGCAGTGAGTAAACCATCAAGCATGTGTGATGCACATGCAAGACAAGACACATGTGAGAACACACACAGCCCATCACAGCACACATGGCTGACACAGTCAGTCAACACAAACCACGGTCACCCCAATGCTACAACACCTGGAGACAGCAAGGACACCCATGTATAGGCACAGGGATGTAAGGAAGGCCCTGAACACAAACACTGACCAGCCACACATAGGCATCCAAATACTGGACAAGACAACGTCTGCTGCACAACACACAGGGCCCAGTGACACACCACATGACAGCCAAGCACAAGTAGGATATGTCACACATACCTCCTCCCACAACAGCAACACACAATGCTGCCATGTGCACAAAACACTACCACAGGGCTAAACAAGTACACATACAGGCACACCACTCCAGGGTCACACATGGCAGTCGTTGAAAATACATGTGCACACACATCCACAGTCACAACAAAGTCACCCCCTTCACACCATACACTTCTCCACCACCCAAGTGCACAAATTGGAAGTAAGCCATGGCACCTGGATAACTCATCACCACAAGATGTCCATACACCGACACTGATTGGCACACAGAAAGGAAGCTCACACTGACCCCATTACCCTGGCCTGCCTGCCTGTAAGCCTGTGCCCAAACTCCCACCCTGTGCTGCCATTGCACACAAACCTGACATGTGTCAACCATAGATAACATGATCCAAGAAGGAAGATGACTACAAGACTCCATTGCCAACCACCTGCACTGCACCCATAAGTATCACAGTCATGTAGAAATGAAGTGCCTCCCACCCCTGCAAAAAAATGAAATGTCAGACAACCCATTGGCAATGTCGAAGTGGCATACTGAGCCTGTGACACAGTAAACCATGCACACACAGAAACAACTTCATACAGGAAGGACACTGACACAACTCACTGCAGGACCAACTGTGTTTATTCACTATTGGCATATAGAGCCAACAAATGTGGGCAACAGCAAAGCCAGTGGGCATTTCAATATGCACAGTATTTACATGAAAAGCTGCACAGGCAGGGGGCAAACAACAGTGAACAACAAGGCCAGTGGCCAGGACACAGTGCAGGTGAGGTACAAGAGATCCTGCAGAGGCAAGGGGCAAACAGCAGTGAACAACAAGGCCAGTGGCCAGGACACAGTGCAGATTAAGTCCATGAGAAGCTGCACAGGCAGGGGGCACACAGCAGTGAACAACAAGGCCAGTGGGCAGGACAAAGTGCAGAGTGAGTCCATGAGAAGCTGCACAGGCAGGGGGCATACAGCAGTGAACAGCAAGGCCAGTGGCCAGTCCAAAGTGCAGGTGAGGTACATGAGAAGCTGCACAGACAGGGGGCAAACAGCAGTGAACAACAAGGCCAGTGGCCAGGACAAAGTGCAGATGAAGTCCATGAGAAGCTGCACAGGCAGGAGGCACACAGCAGTGAACAGCAAGGCCAGTGGCCAGTCCAAAGTGCAGGTGAGGTACATGAGAAGCTGCACATGCAGGGGGCAAACAGCAGTGAACAACAAGGCCAGTGGCCAGGACACAGTGCAGATGAAGTCCATGAGAAGCTGCACAGGCAGGGGGCACACAGCAGTGAACAGCAAGGCCAGAGGCCAGTCCAAAGTGCAGGTGAGGTACATGAGAAGCTGCACAGGCAGGTGCCAAACAACAGTGAACAACAAGGCCAGTGGCCAGGACACAGTGCAGGTGAGGTACATGAGATCCTGCAGAGGCAAGGGGCAAACAGCAGTGAACCTGAAGGCCAGTGGCCAGGACACAGTGCAGATTAAGTCCATGAGAAGCTGCACAGGCAGGGGGCACACAGCAGTGAAACACAAGGAAAGTACAATGTGCAGAGTAGTTACATCAGAAGCCACACAGGGAATGTATGCAACTCTACCATGCCATGCCCAGCAACAGAGTAATGGGTCTGACAATGGGCATCACACGCACCCCTGTGGACAGACAGGTGTGTGAGGGTGACCACCACTCAGATGGGGCTGTCTGTCGGACTTGGAGCTGACTGTGTGTTGGGGTCTGTTGGCGGACTACCCTGGGCAGTGGGAGTAACAACTGTGGAAGAGCCAACTGTGCATGTGGTAGCTGGGGGGCTGCTTGGACCAGGTGGGGTGGTGGCCCGGGGAGGTGGACTCATGCCCTGGTGAGACACAGTGTGTGCCGGAGATTGTGTAGGGGTGCCTCTCCACTTCTTGGGGATCCTGAAAGGCTTCCCTGTTAGGGGATTGAGGGGAGCTGTGGCAGACACAACAGGTGACCCCAACACCAAAGATGATTCTGGTGTGGATGGTGACCCCCCCCTCTGGGGACATGCTGGAACCCGCTGTGCGCTTGCCTGGTGTTTGCCGCCGCCCTACCTCCCTCTGTCCACCAGCTTTGCCCCCTACAGTGTCCTCCCGTGCTGGCTTCACAGGGCTTGGGATGGGAGTGGAGGTCAAGGATGGATTATCCATGTGGCCCTCATCCTGTGTAATGTTTGCAGGCAACACCTTCTCAGTGGGTGTGGAAACTGTCTTTTTGCCTCTGCGAGACGTCTTTGGGACAGGGGAGTCTTTGGCAGGGGAGGAAGGTGAGGCCTGTGACCCTGATGCTTTTTTCTTTGCTTTGTGGCCCTTGCTGTCGCCTGATGGGCTTTTCTCTCTGCGCTCTGGGGTGGCCTTACTCTTATGTGGGGATAGTGTCTGTGCCCTAGTACGTTTGGGTTGCTGCTGCTCCTGTGTGCTGCGGGTTCTGTATCGGGACTTTGGGGTCCGTTGGGCATTGTCACTGTTGTCAGAGGTGCACAATGACACGGGGCCGGACCGAGTGCTGGGAGCCGCTCCCTGACTATGTGCCTGTTGCAGGGCTGCTGTGACAGTTGATGACAAGGACTGCACAGTGCGGTGTAGCCCACCTACGTCGGAATGTAAGCCCTCCATGAAAGCTATAACCTGCCCCAACTTTTTGTTGTGTTCTTGGAAGGCATTGAGAAGTGCTGTCTGCCCCACACACAGCTGGCGCAATAGCTCGACTGCTTCTGCACTGAGGGCAGCAGGGCTGACATGGGCTGGGGCAGCTGTGCCTGGGGTGAAGGTGACTCTTCCCTTCCTACTTGTGCGGACACGGGCAGCACCAGTGGAGGTTGAAGGGAGGCTGGGCACTGGACGGTGTGTGGCGGAAGAGGAGGCAGAGTCCCCGTTCCCTGTACCCCCCAACATGGATGTGTCACCGCTGGCGTCAGATGAGGTAGAGCTTTGTGTCTCCAGCAGTGAGTCCTCCAGCAGACTCCTGTCCCCCTCCTCGGTGCTGGTCACATCTGTGTCAGTCAGCTCCGGTGCGGCTGTTGCAGTGGAAGCCTCACCACTGGTGTCCGTCCCCTCTCCCTCTGCACATACGGGAGCTGCTGCATAGGAGAGAGAAGTACTGTGAGATGAGTGGCATCAACAGAACTAACACGTGCCAATACATCTGCATCCTAGAAAGAGGAGTGCAGCACATTGCATGCCACCCTGTGCACACATATATCTTGACACCCAAAATTTCGACACAACGGTGCATGTCCGCCACACGTCCTGCCATAAGTGACCCAGGTGATTCACACAGCACACCATCCTGCAGTTGGCTCACATCAGACACAGCCCCAAAATGGCCTGTGCACACACACTGTCCCGATGTTGGCAAGGATGACCACCACGACATGGTGCACATCACCTACATGTGCGGAGCAGTAGGGGACCACACAGACTACAACATACCAGCCCACAATGACCCTGCACACATGCCATCCACCATATCGAGTCCATGGGCACATCTACTGTTGCACATTGGCCTCAGATGTCTGACTGCCAGACATCTGAGGTCTGGAATTGCACGCATTCATTGAAACGCATTCACAGTTGGCACACTGGCATTACCATCCATCAGAATTCACACACCACCCCACAGCAGAAGGTACCTGAAGGCCACAACTCCAAATGTAAGAGAGATGCACAGTGCTAAAAATCACTTCATGAAGCGCCGTTTGGGCAAAAGCATGGCACATACACCCAGCACAGAGGCCACTCACAAAACATTGCACCACACAACCAACGTCACACAGCTGACAATTTGCACACTCTGTAGACACATGCACCCACTCCCAGCCAAAGGCAGCCTGCAACACATACTCACCCCTGGCTCGCTGCTGATGCTCCCTCAGTCGTCTGTCCAGCTCAGGTTGTGTGACAGCCAGGATGCGGGCCATTAGTGGTGTCATGCTGCGCCTAGCCAACCTGCCAGTCCGAGGGAGCAGCCCCAGCGTCATCTCGGCCACGTTCTTGCTCAGTCGGCAGATGTCGTCCCACCTTTTATGACAGTGGGTGCGCCTTCGGTTTGACACACCCAGATCCCGGACTCTGGAGACAATGGCCCTCCACACGGCTTTACGCTGGTGGACCTTCAGCTGCAGGCATGGGAGACAAGAGGGGTGATGTGCCAGTGACACAGTGCACAATAACAACACAACAAAAATGCAGTAGCACGACAGTGACTCATCCAAAACTCCAGCTACAACTGTCACATAGCCAACAATTGCTCTGAACATGATGCAATGTCATTGGTCAATCAGACGTACAGGCATGCATGTTCGATGGTGGACAGAGTACCTCCACATCCCATTCACATGCAGGATACCGACACAGCAAGCAACGTGTAGTCTGCCTGCAGCTACTGTCTGCAGTCACCTACAACTACACATAGAGAAGATAGCACAACATGTGTCATGTTGTTGGACTCACTGTGTCCAACACTGCGCAGACCCAAGTGTCCTAGCCCTGTGAAAGCCTCACTGTGTCTTGGAACTCACATAGAGTGACAACAACTGTCATACACACACCCTTCTCCCACGCCTGCTCCTGTGCAATCTACATGGCAGAGATGGGACTTAGATGAAGAGGCGTGAGCCAAACACACATGGTACACACTGTACATGCCTTGATGTGGACATGTGGCATTCGGTGGGGACTGTGCAGGGCAGGTCGACTGACACTGAGTGGGTCAATTGGGAGCAACACAGCCATTCACACAAACGCCAACTGGCCAGACTCCTGCATCACCAAAATGCAGCTGCACTGTATGGCTGACACTACAGGACATGTCCCTCTACTCAGGATAGGCATGCAGGGTAACGTGTGAAAGAGCCCACCAAGCCCTTCCCGCTGTAGTAAACATGATAGGCAGTGCATGTCAGAGCCCCACAACCACTGACACATACCGAAGCACCTCCACCCCACGTGTGCACACCCTGCACTCTCACTCACAGTCTGGGAGACTTACCACGACATTAGGGCCGCCATAAAGCCTTGGGTACTGTGCAAGCACCCCGTCTACCAGAACCCCAAGCTCCTCACTGGTGAAGGGACTGGCACGGATCTTCTGAGTCCTCGACATCACAATGGACATGTGGCAGCAGCAGCACGTTGAGGGTGGCAGTCAGCAGTCCCTTGAGGCAGCAGGTGCAGGGTGGCAGCCAGCAGTCCCTTGAGGCAGCAGGTGCAGGGTGGCAGCCAGCAGTCCCTTGAGGCAGCAGGTGCAGGGTGGCAGCCAGCAGTCCCTTGAGGCAGCAGGTGCAGGGTGGCAGTCAGCAGTCCCTTGAGGCAGCAGGTGACAGTCAGCAGTCCCTTGAGGCAGCAGGTGCAGGGTGGCAGCCAGCAGTCCCTTGAGGCAGCAGCAGCAGGTGGAGGGTTGTCAGTCAGCAGTCCCTGGTAGCTGTGGGAATGTGGTGTGCCCTCCCACACATATATAGGCCCCTGGGGCTGTGTCAGTGGTCCCAGGGTGCTGCAATTGGTGTACGAGGTCTGCCTCATTCAAATACATCCAATGTCCGCCTCCGCGGTGGCGGTGCACGCCTACCGCGATTTTCAAACTCGCATCAGGCTACCGCGAGTCTGCTTCCCATTGGCTGCAGGGGCATGGTCCATGCCGGTGACACACCGTAGGATGCATGTGCGTGCTACCGCGGTGGTGCATCATTTGAATGCCTCCAGTGACCGCCTCCGCGGGGGTGGTGCACGCCCACCGCGATTTTCAAACTTGCATCAGGCTACCGCGAGTCTGCTTCCCATTGGCTGCAGGGGCATGGTCCATGCCGGTGACACACCGTAGGATGCATGTGCGCGCTACCGCGGTGGTGCATCATTTGAATGCCTCCAGTGACCGCCTCCGCGGGGGTGGTGCACGCCCACCGCGATTTTCAAACTCGCATCAGGCTACCGCAAGGCTGCTTCCCATTGGCTGCAGGGGCATGGTCCATGCCGGTGCCACACCTCAGTGGCCAGGCGGTAGGCACCGCCATATGTCTGGCAGACAGTGCCTGGAGTGACCGTGATTTGGGTAGCGGTGCATGGTGACCGCAATTGTCACTTACCTAACTGGCGGTGTCTCCCGCAAACATGCATGGGTTATGGGCGGTGCCACACCTCAGTGGCCAGGCGGTAGGCACCGCCATATGTCTTCCAGACAGTGCCTGGAGTGACCGTGATTTGGGTAGCGGTGCATGGTGACCGCTATTGTCACATACATAACTGGCGGTGTCTCCCGCAAACGTGCATGGGTTATGGGCGGTGCCACACCTCAGTGGCCAGGCGGTAGGCACCGCCATATGTCTGCCAGACAGTGCCTGGAGTGAGCATTAAAGGAGTTGTGGAGTAGCTGTGCTGCACCTAACGTGTCCTCCAGCTCTCTGCATAGGCCAACATATACAGTGCCCAGTGTCTCAACAATTGAAGGGTCCTCATGAGGGCAAATGCACAAAAGGGACATGTCACTCCACGTCACCAACACATACCATATATGGGTCGCCAATACATTGCATGGGCACATACACTCGCACATGTCACATGTGCTGTGTAATGAAATGTAGACTGTCCAGTTACTGTGTTGCATAGCATATGGAGATAATGGTCAATGTCTGTGTGTGCAATGTAACGCACAATGTCGTCTCATTGACTGGACTAGGGGCATCAGCAACTGGCACATTGTCCAATGCACATGCACACACGTGTCCCCCACGCTCAGCCGGTGGTCAGTGTGTAGTTGATGTGTGCCATGTGCAACCTGTGTTGGGAGGTGTGTCAGGGCCAGCAACATGGTGTGTTCGGGTAGTATTGCAATTATTAACATATGCTGGGGGTCATACTCACAGGTATGCACACATATCTGTTAGTATATCACACTGTGCATGCGAATGAGCCGGAGGGGTGCACAGATAATTGCTGCTGGTAAGGGGACAGGTGTACGAGTAGTGTGCCTGATGTGAACCTACTTGTGAAGTGCCCTGTTGGTTAATGGTGCATGTTGTAAGAGTTGGGAATGTGTCTGGAGTAGAAATTGATGTGATGCACATTTCATGGGCTTCTGCATTGACATCTGTGCACTGTGATCTGTCCTAGGAGGAGGAGGCCCAATATCCATCGTCTGTTCACAGTCCTGGCAGACATGGAGAATGAGGAAATAATCCGCAAATTCAGGCTGGACCAACAAACCCTGCAGAACCTATGTGCCATGTTGGAGCCCCACCTGCAGCCACGTCGGACATATCCAACAGCTTTCACCGCAACAGCTAAGGTGATGGCATGCCTGCATTTCTTTGCAACGGGCTCATTCCAGCACACGGTCGCAAGTGCAGGCGGGATGTCACAGCCGATGTTCAGCATGGTGCTGAGGGATGTCCTGTCGGCCATGATGCTGTTCAAAGACAGATATATCCATTTTCCCAGGGGGCCTGAGTTGGTGGCTGTGAAGGGCGATTTCTATGCCCTTGGACATATCCCACATGTCATTGGTGCAATTGATTGCACACATGTTGGGCTTGTGCCACCAAAGGCACATGAACAGGTTTACCGCAATAGGAAGCATTCACACTCGGTAAATGTTCAAGTGGTGTGCCTGGCGGACATGATCATGTCACACGTGTGTGCCAAGTTTCCCGGCTCAGCCCATGATGCCCACATCTTGCGCAGCAGCATCGTTCCTCAGTTGATGGCCAATCTGCTTCCTGAGCGTGCATGGCTTGTGGGTGAGTATGTATAGTGGATTAGAGTGGTGTGTGTGTGTGACATGCTGTTGTGTTGCATTTTGGGACTGCAAGGTTAATCTGTGTCTCTCACACCCAGGTGACTCGGCATATCCAAACCGCCCGTGGTTGCTGAGCCCATTGCGGAACCCCGTCACGCCAGCTGATGTGTGATACAATGATGCCCATGGGAGGACACGTCGTGTGATAGAACGGACATTTGGTCTCCTAAAGTCAAGATTTCGGTGCCTGGACCGTACTGGGGGGGCCCTTATGTACTCGCCAGGGAAGGTGTGTCAGATAGTGGTGGCATGCTGCATGCTCCACAACCTGGCCATTCGCAAGGCAATACCCCTGATCCTGGATGACGATGATGAGCAGCCAAGGCCGCCAACTGCAAATCAAGCCGGATCCAGTGACGAGGGCAGTGGAGAGGAGGAAGGGGTCGACATGCGTCGACAGCTCATCACCCGCTACTTCACTTGAAGGTGAGTGTCGATGTAGAAGTGACAAAATGGTCTGATGGTGTCGCTGTTGCTGTGTGGGTGTATGTGAGCTTGCTGACTGCAGCTTGGTGTTGACTCATTGCTGCCTGCCTATGTATGTGTGATTGGTTAGTGTGAAACAGATTGTCTCTATGGCGACTGTTGCTCTGTGTAATGTTTGTAGATCTGAGTACCTTGTTGACAAGTGTTGTGTGATGTGTGCAATGCCACACCCATACAAGTGACTCTTGTTCTGCGGTTTTCCGTAGGTCCCTTCAGCATCTCACTTGTTACCTACATTCCATTCCCCTGGACCATGTCCTACGCGGTGAAGGTTGCACATCCTGAATTAAAGACGGAGCAGACACAACAACATGTGTGTAAGGTGCATTTATTAACAACTGTGACATGCAAGGGTGGAGAACATGTGAAGGAGGTAATTGAGGAAGTGAGTTGACAGTCAAGGTAAATGAGATACTTGAGTAGTCCCCACAATGATGTGGAGACCCAGTCCAACAGATGGATGCCATTCACATGGCAGTGTGGTGAAGGATAGTCCAAAAGGTCAATGCAGTGGTGCAGTGGTCTGCCATCATGGCTGGTTTGGGGACTAGCGTTTGGCAGGTGCTTGGGCACGTGAGTCCCCCTGGCCTTTCCTTGGACAGCCCCTCTTGCGCTTCACTGGAGGGGCCACTGCTGCAGGGGCAGTGGGGTCTGAGGACTCACCCCCTCTGTTGACGCAGGGGAGGATGATGAGGTGTCATCCTGCTGCCCAACGGGGGAGGCAGAGGGGTAGAATGTTGCGCTTGCCTGTCCCTCAGAACCGCCACTAGCTGCCCCAAGAGGTCCACAATCTGTCCCATGCGTGTGTCCATGGACCTCAGCAGCAGGAGGTGCTCCCGAGATTCTTCCTCTAACCGGCCCATTCGTCCCTGGGCCTGTTGGTAGGCCCCAAGGACTCTGTCGATGTGGCCCAGGGCTTCCGTCCCAGGATCAGTCCCCCTCTGCATGAGCCTGTCCCGTCCAGCTGCACTGCTGCCACGGTCCTGTCCGGTCCTCACATTGGCCCGCTGCATCCTCTCCCTGGCCTCCACAGTCGATGTGGTGGGCTGCTCAACCCCTGGGGCAGGGTGGGTGTTGCGGACAGCTGTGGTGGTGGTGGTGGTGGTGGTGGTGGTGGTAGTAGTGGGTGACACACAGGCTGTGACAGCAGCTGTCAGAGGATGGTCAGGGGCTGCAGCTGATGTGGTTGGGGGGACAATGGGTGCCTGGGACTGGTTGCGGCCTGCCACACCAGATGGGCCAGCGTGGAGCTCCTCATCCAAGGAATCCAGGGAGTCCTCATCCAGTTGTCTCTGTTCCGGGGGGGACTGGCTCTGCAGGGTGGTGTCATCCTCTGCAGTGAGTTCTTGGTCACCTGTGGGTCAGTTGAGAAATGGTCATTGTTTTGCACCCATCAAAGTTTGTGTTAGCAGTGTTACATCAACTGTTTGTACATCCAGCAGTTGTTCACTGTACAAATTAGCATTGACCGACATCCAGTGATGCATTACAAGCTGTTGTGGTACATACATTACTTGTCCATTTTGGGAGTTGTCAAGACATGACATGCACAATGTGATATTTTGACATTGACAGTCTCATGTTGGCATCCTGTGATTGATCAATCATATGTCATCCATTTACGCATATGTGTCACTTGTAGAGCCCTTGTAGCGGTTCTCTCTGCACAGTGAGTGAGCATTGTAGTTTCATGCATACCTTTTCAATGTGGTGTAGATATCTGTATTTGCAATTCCAGACATGCTTATGTTTGCTTTAAGTCGATCCTAGGTGGTCTGGTCCACTGCTACTGTCAGATGGCATGTGGTGGTGTGCATGGTTGTGCTCGGAGTTCCATCGACATGTGTTTCAGTCATTCACACTTTGGTTGCTGTCACAGTTTCATTTTCTTAGGTGTGTGCACACTATAGTTGCCAATGCTATCTGGGTGTGCAGTTGTGCATTGAGAGGCCTGGTGTCCTATGCCAACATGTTTTTTTAAATGCATATCTGGCTTTATGTTGTGGCTGTGGATATGTTGTGTTTGCTATGTTTTCCTTGTATTTGTGCGACCTCTCCGTGTGTGTAGGATGAGGGCCTCCATCTTGGTCAAGTGTGGGACAAGTCAGCATGATATGTCCACATGCCAGTTCTTTTGCAGTGTACATTGCAATGACTGACACATGAATGTTGGTGCCAGGAAGTAATGGGTCTTGTGTGCTGGCGGTCAGGTGGGCCCGTGTGAGTTGTTGTGCAAGCTTCCCAGCCCCACACACCATGACCTGTGAGATGCGGTTACCTACCTGTGAGTTGGGTGGGTAGCATACATTGCCTGCCACATGCTTCTTATTGGGGGTGTAGTGTCCCATCCCCCATAGTGGTGGGACAACATGCATGTTGCATTTTGTGGGACGGATAGCCAAACACACTGCACCGTCTCACTGTGAAGATGGCTACCTACCTGTTAGGTGAGGGTGCGGCACACAATGGCTGAGGCATGCTTCTGGGTGGGGGCAGTGCTCCATCCTTCTCAGCTGTGGGCCAAGGGGGCCTGGTGGGAGTTGTAGTGCAGGCCTCCCAAATACCCACCCACCTCCCTGTGAAGATGGCTACCTACCTGTTAGGTGAGGGTGTAGCACACAATGGCTGAGGCATGCTTCTGGGTGGGGGCAGTGCTCCATCCTGCTCAGCTGTGGGACAAGGGGGCCTGGTGGGAGTTGTAGTGCAGGCCTCACAAACACCCACCCACCTCCCTGTGTAGATGGCTACCTACCTGTTAGGTGAGGGTGTAGCACACAATGGCTGAGGCATGCTTCTGGGTGGGGGCAGTGCTCCATCCTGCTCAGCTGTGGGCCAAGGGGGCCTGGTGGGAGTTGTAGTGCAGGCCTCCCAAACACCCACCCACCTCCCTGTGTAGATGGCTACCTACCTGTTAGGTGAGGGTGTAGCACACAATGGCTGAGGCATGCTTCTGGGTGGGGGCAGTGCTCCATCCTGCTCAGCTGTGGGCCAAGGGGGCCTGGTGGGAGTTGTAGTGCAGGCCTCCCAAACACCCACCCACCTCCCTGTGAAGATGGCTACCTACCTGTTAGGTGAGGGTGTAGCACACAATGGCTGAGGCATGCTTCTGGGTGGGGGCAGTGCTCCATCCTGCTCAGCTGTGGGCCAAGGGGGCCTGGTGGGAGTTGTAGTGCAGGACTCCCAAACACCCACCCACCTCCCTGTGAAGATGGCTACCTACCTGTTAGGTGAGGGTGTAGCACACAATGGCTGAGGCATGCTTCTGGGTGGGGGCAGTGCTCCATCCTGCTCAGCTGTGGGCCAAGGGGGCCTGGTGGGAGTTGTAGTGCTGGCAGCATGTACACATGTACCCATGGTGATGTTGCTGACTACCTTTGTGGGGCTTCAGGGGGAGTGTCTGTTGTATCTGTGAGAGATGTGTTGGGAGGAGTGTTGTGCACATGAATGAATTTGTACCTAGGAGGTATTATTTTGTGATAGGGCAAGACAGTACATTTGTGTGATGTTAGGCATTTGTTTGTACTTACCAGCCTCCACTCCCCCGGTTATTCCTGAGAGACTCTCTGGATGTAGAATGCCAAGCACCTTCTCCTCCCATTCAGTGAATGTTTTGAGTGGGACGGGAGGGCCACTGCCTGTCCTGTGAGCCAGCTCATGGTTCTTGGCTCTCTTCTTCTTGACCACTGCCTTCAGATCGTGCCACCGCTTCACAATTTTATCTCTATTGTGTGGCACAGTCCCTACTGCATTTACCTTGTCTACTATCCTTCTCCACATTTGCGTTCTTGTGGCTAGTGGTGTCTGTTGGACCTGGTTACCAAACAATTGTGGTTCTACCCTGATTATCTCATCGACCATGACCCTCAACTTGCTCTCAGTGAATTTGGGCATTCTCTGTGGTGAGATGGTGTGTGATGTGTCAAGGTGTTTAGGGTGCAGGTTTGGGAGTGGTAGTGGTGGTTGTGATGTGTATGGTGTTGTTGGACTTGGCCCTTTTGCCCTAAAATTTTTCGCTTGTATTAAGGGTAATGTGGGACACACTGTTGGCACCACCATCTTAGAAAAGCACTGTGGAAATGTCACTGTTAAAATGGACGCCATGCCTGCCTGCCCATGTGACGCCTGACTGAGGTGGGTTGGCAGTCTAGTGGTTTGTTCCCCAGCGCCCCCTGCTTTTGGAGGGAAGCGTCGCACCGAGAGTGCTCTACTCCTCCCCCTGAACCAGTTAGAACCGGTTCCGGAGAGAACCTGCTGGAAGCTGCCATGTGAGGGGAGACAGGGTCAGTGAGGAGACAGAGGCAGTGCAGAGCATGGACTGTCTGAGGGGGAACTCTGCCAGGGAGACCGCCACATTGGGCCTGTGTGCTGGCCCCTGTGCCCATCTACACCCCCTGTTGGCCCCAGGGCCAATGAAGAGACATTGCCGGAGTGGAGGCTGCTGTGCTGGCAGGATTGCCACCCTACCGGAGGATGACCGTTCTGAGGAGCTGCTGCTTCGGGACTGGTGAGCCGCCCTACTAGCCACTGATCTCGCCCTGCACTACATGTCTCTTGGCCTCTAGCGCCTGGTGAGCGCTATATCTGCGGTGCCAGAGAAGGGAGAGGGTGCCTGCAGCGTTGGACTGCCAGAGCTCTACTTATCCACGTGGGGCCCTGAAGGTGGGAGCGCTGCCTGTTGCCTGCCTGCAAGAAGGGGGGCTGATGCCTGCACCCTAGCGCTGTGCCCTGGAGCTGAAGAAGCGCTATGGGCCTGAAGAAGCGCTGTCTCTCGAGTCTGCCAACCATCTGCCCTGCTGCAAGCGCTATGAGAAAGGAGAAGCGCTACGGGTGAAACAGCGCTGTATGCTCTGAAGCGCTCGCTGCCCCCAAAGAGGTGTGTGGCTGAAGAAACGGGTGCCCACCCCGTAATTGCCTGCTTTGATGCAGCGGGTGCCTACCCCGTAACTTGTCCTTGTTGGAAGGCGGGAGCCCACCCCGTGCTTCTAACGTGCCCAGGATCACCGCCGCGGCCGTGAGGGGAAGCGCTATCGCGCGCTGACAAGGAGACGCGCGTGTGGCCAGGACAAGGAGAGCGGCTGATGTGGAAGTGCAGCGGGAGCCTACCCCGTGCCTTCCTGCCAACTTGAACCCAGGGCGGGAGCCTACCCCGCACTCGGGGAACCGCTGAGGATCACCGCCGCCGGCCCAGGATCGCCGCGCGGGCTTCCCCGTGACGTCAGGGGAGCCGCGCAACGATTGGCGCTGGTTGAAGCCCCGCCCCGCAAGCGAGGAACTCGAGGGAGGCTGTCGGGAGCCCCGCGGGCTCCGCATCAATGTCCCAGGTCCCAGGAGGGGGCCCGGGCAAAGGCCGGAAGTAGGTGGGGGCTCCCCTGAGCTGAGGAGAGCCCCGCGTGAGGAGAGAGGCCAGCGGCTGCGTGGAGCGTCAGCCGCCTACCGAGGGAAGCCGAAGGAGCAGACCGAGGAGTCCTCCAGTGAGCCCGGTGAGTGAGGGGCTCTGGGGGCATCGCGGAGGAGTGAGGGCTCCAAGGGGGCCCGTGTGGACGCCCTGCACAGCTGCCCCGCCTGACAGTGGGCAGCTGCATCGAAGAGGAGGAGAGGTCTAAAGGGGAGAGGCGGCCGATGGCAATGCGGGGCTCCCGTGAGTGAAGGGAAGCCCCACGTGCAGAAAGAGCGCAGCGAGCCACCGGAGGACGCCCGCAATAGTCCTGGTGAGTGTGGGACTCATTGGGGGGTGCTGATTGTCGAGGGGGCAACGGGGCACATTGTCGGTGCCCGCCCCCCCCCCTGTGGCCCGGCTCAGAAGGCCGTGTGGCCTCGGTTCTCCAGCTGCCCCGCCTGGCAGTGGGCAGCTGCAACCTGCAGCTAGTACTCTGTAAGGGGGTGTGTCGGGGCATATTGCCGGTGCCCGCCCCCCGGGGCCAGTACTCTTTCTGCACTGAGGGGGTTCTATTACCAAGGCCAGAGGAGGGACTCCACCGTGGCATGTGACTCTTGGGCCTCAATTTACTCCACGGCCCCGCCGGACAGGGGCAGTTGCCTCGAGGGGCATGTTGGTTCTTACCTAACACGGTGGGCCCTACTGACTGCAGGTGGGAGATAGTCTTGGGAAACCCTACCTGCTTTGACTCTGTTTTACCGCCACAGGGCCTCTCTAAAGTCTCAGCTAGGCTTGTCCCCCTGTATGGTATGACCTGCCTGCATTAAGCCCTAATTGAGGGTAATGTTACCTGTCTTGCCTGTCACTGCCACAGGAATGTGTACCGGTATTTCCCCACTGTAGGATCAGGCTCCCTCGCCGTAAGCTGTGCTTAGAGGTGCTATTGGTGGGGTCTTTATGTGATTTCTGCTTAGGCTCGTGAACCTGCCTGAGGAGGCTTATTGTTGAAAATGTTACGTAATGTATTGTAGGATGCCTAATGCCGCCCTTATGTTTATGGTTATGCCCCTGCGTGATGAGTTGACCTGCCTACCCTGACTCATAGGGAGGCACCTTATGCCTGCAGTGATGTTTCATGCCGATGAGGTTTATGCCTTTTGATGTACCTAACCGGCTTTTAGGCCAACAGGCCTGTGTTTTATGAGAAGGTATATGTCCATGCCTCATGTTTTCAGGCTACTGCACGGATGCTTTATTCCTACGTCTATTGGTTCCAGTGAACTCACACATTTATCCTGTACTTATAATGATTCTGGCAGCGACCCGATTGGCGCTGCCCTGTACATAGTCCCCACTGTTTTATGTATACCGGGTGCCGGTTGGCGCCGTGTTACCACTGTGGTTACCATCTGCTAAGCTGTTGCCTAATACAGATGCTATTTTTCTTACTCCAACTGGTGTGGTCTCCTTTTTGTAGTGTGCCTGGTGTGTCGCCTGTGTGTGCTGCGCGGATGCTTCACACACTGCTCCTAGTTTAGCCTTCCTGCTCCGCACCACGCTACCCGTTTCCAACATTGGTGCTCAGCGGTGGGATAGGACTTGTGTTTGCGCAGTACCACAGCGGCAACTGGTTGCATTACAAAGGGTGCACCTGAGAGTAATCACAGATTTGGGGACTGTTTTCCTGATTGTACTTGCCTCCTAAAAGTGTTGTTTTGGGGATTGTGTCTCCCTGTTGCACTGTGGGTGGTGTATCCCGGGTGTATCTCACCAGGATGGGGTTAACCTATGACGAGGATTGCCTGGGGGAGTACACTGAGCAGGAGGTGATGGACTTCTGCAGGGAGAGAGGGATACCCACAGTAGGCAACACCCGCAGGAAGTTGTTCCTCTATGAGGCCCTGAAGAGGGGGAACCCTTAGAGCCCCACGGGGACCTTTCCGATTACCCCTCTGCATATTTAAGGGATGGATTTGGTAGAGACCGTGAGGAGGACTCTGAGAGTGAGAGGTCCCAGTCCATAACCCTGGAGGGTGGTGACTTTGAGGAGGAAGAGGATGTGAGGGCAGAGACACCGGTAGCGAAGGAGGACACCATAGACAGGGAGTCCCGTGCTGGGTCCAGCCCCTGGGGCACCGCCCCACCCCTTTCCCTGTCCCCAGAAGAGTGGGTAGATAGGAGGGAAGAAAGGGAGTATCAGCTGGCGCTGGAAAGGCTCAGAGTGGAGCTAGCGCAGCTGAGGGTTGAGGATAAAAGGCTAGAGACCGAGAGGGTCCTAGCACAGGAGAGGATGGTTAAGGCGGAGAGGGCCTTCGCCAGGGAGAGACTAGCTCAGGTGGGTAGGTTGTCCCCTGAGAGTGGTGTCTGTGGTCTGGATTCACCAGTGAGGGTGGGATCCAGTGGTGGCAGCGAGAGTGAAGCCAGAGCAGGAAGTCCCACTCCCAGAGCCCGGAAGATGGTGCCTGATCCCCAGGAGGAGGGGGACAGGTTGGAGTTCCAGGGCAGGGGAAAACTGTCCCATCAGTCTTGGGGGGAGTATGTGGGCGTGTGTTGGACTGCACTGGAGGAGTGGATGGTGTGTGGCGCGGTGACAGATGGGGAAGAGCTGTTCCGCCTGATTATCAGGGAGCATGTGCTCAAGAGTTGTTTTCCCGGGTTGCGCCACCACCTGTTGCAGTGTGGGCTCTCCGACCCCAGGGAGCTTGCACGGGAGGCAGACCTTTGGGTGAGTGCCAGAGAGTCTGAGAGGGCAGTGGGGAGTGATCCTGAAGGGAGTGGTGCAGGGATCTCCCAACCCAGCGAGGTGGGAGAGGTGGAGAATAGCCCAGCTAGGTCCCAGGAAGGTGAGAGGGTTGTAGGGCCTCACATCCTATCTATAGGAAGGAGTGAGACGGGGAGGTGTCCCGAGGAGCCCCAACCACAGTCTCAGGGCCTGGAGAGTTCCATAAGGGAACCCCAGGTTGGGAGCCTAGGCTGTCCCGATGGGCCGTCCAGGGAAGGGGATCCCCTAGTGTCAGGAGAACCCGGGGCGGCGGTAATCCGAGCTCCAGGGGTTCTGGGGTCTGCCCAGCCACAGGGTTTAGATCCTGGGCTGGGGTGCCAGGTTCAGGGGCTGCCTGACCTGGCGGGAGGGACGTCTGTAACTAGTGTCCCTCCGGAATTGACTTCCAGGGGTACTTCTCCAGGTGGGAGGGTGCGGAACTCTGGAAGGGGGTGCCGAGGGAGGAAGGACTCGCCTCTGGCACCGGCTCAGCCACAGGGTTTAGATCCTGGGCTGGGGTGCCAGGTTCAGGGGCTGCCTGACCTGGCGGGAGGGACGTCTGTAACCAGTGTCCCTCCGGAATTGACTTCCAGGGGTACTTCTCCAGGTGGGAGGGTGCGGAACTCTGGAAGGGGGTGCCGAGGGAGGAAGGACTCGCCTCTGGCACCGGCTCAGCCACAGGGTGTAGATCCTGGGCTGGGGTGCCAGGTTCAGGGGCTGCCTGACCTGGCAGGGGGACGTCTGTAACCAGTGTCCCTCCGGAATTGACTCCCAGGGGTGCTTCTCCAGGTGGGAGGGTGCGGAACTCTGGGAGGGGGTGCAGAGGGAGGGAGGACTCGCCTCTGGCACCGGGGCAACCTAAGGGTTTAGACCCTGGGTTGGTGGATCGGATGCAGGGTCACGGCCCTGGGAGAGAGTGGTGTTCTGAGGGTGCCCCGCAGAGGAGGAGGGGCGGAACCCCAGAAGGAGAGGGAGGGGGAGGAGAGCCTCGCCCCTACCTGTTGGACAGTGTGAGAGTGTGGTCCCTAGGTGGGAAGACCATTGGCAGTTTGGGACTGCACGGAGGAGAGGGAGAGTGGTCAACGGGTACTACGGGCCTGGGGCTACCGCCCCCCACTCTGTGAGACAGCCAGGGCCAGAGACATCTGGATGGCCTAGGGCCCAGTCCTGGCTGCAGCCAACTAGGGAGCACCAGTGGGGTGGCCTAGTTGGGTCAAGAGGAGTTGAGAGAGGGAACCATCGGGTTCCAGAGTGGAGAAGAACCTGCGGGTGTTCCTGCAGTTGTGGGCCCGCGTCCAAGTTCTCTCGCTCTAAGCAGGGAAGCCCATCAAGGCATTGATCGGTCTACCCTGGCTTTTGGCTGGGAGGGGGTTGTGTTGGACTTGGCCCTTTTGCCCTAAAATGTTTCGCTTTTATTAAGGGTAATGTGGGACACACTGTTGGCACCACCATCTTAGAAAAGCACTGTGGAAATGTCACTGTTAAAATGGACGCCATGCCTGCCTGCCCATGTGACGCCTGACTGAGGTGGGTGGGCAGTCTAGTGGTTTGTTCCCCAGCGCCCCCTGCTTTTGGAGGGAAGCGTCGCACCGAGAGTGCTCTACTCCTCCCCCTGAACCAGTTAGAACCGGTTCCGGAGAGAACCTGCTGGAAGCTGCCATGTGAGGGGAGACAGGGTCAGTGAGGAGACAGAGGCAGTGCAGAGCATGGACTGTCTGAGGGGAACTCTGCCAGGGGAGACCGCCACATTGGGCCTGTGTGCTGGCCCCTGTGCCCATCTACACCCCCCTGTTGGCCCCAGGGCCAATGAAGAGACATTGCCGGAGTGGAGGCTGCTGTGCTGGCAGGATTGCCACCCTACCGGAGGATGACCGTTCTGAGGAGCTGCTGCTTCGGGACTGGTGAGCCGCCCTACTAGCCACTGATCTCGCCCTGCACTACATGTCTCTTGGCCTCTAGCGCCTGGTGAGCGCTATATCTGCGGTGCCAGAGAAGGGAGAGGGTGCCTGCAGCGTTGGACTGCCAGAGCTCTACTTATCCACGTGGGGCCCTGAAGGTGGGAGCGCTGCCTGTTGCCTGCCTGCAAGAAGGGGGGCTGATGCCTGCACCCTAGCGCTGTGCCCTGGAGCTGAAGAAGCGCTATGGGCCTGAAGAAGCGCTGTCTCTCGAGTCTGCCAACCATCTGCCCTGCTGCAAGCGCTATGAGAAAGGAGAAGCGCTACGGGTGAAACAGCGCTGTATGCTCTGAAGCGCTCGCTGCCCCCAAAGAGGTGTGTGGCTGAAGAAACGGGTGCCCACCCCGTAATTGCCTGCTTCGATGCAGCGGGTGCCTACCCCGTAACTTGTCCTTGTTGGAAGGCGGGAGCCCACCCCACGCTTCTAACGTGCCCAGGATCACCGCCGCGGCCGTGAGGGGAAGCGCTATCGCGCGCTGACAAGGAGACGCGCGTGTGGCCAGATCAAGGAGAGCGGCTGATGTGGAAGTGCAGCGGGAGCCTACCCCGTGCCTTCCTGCCAACTTGAACCCAGGGCGGGAGCCTACCCCGCACTCGGGGAACCGCTGAGGATCACTGCCGCCGGCCCAGGATCGCCGCGCGGGCTTCCCCGTGAGCGTCAGGGGAGCCGCGCAACGATTGGCGCTGGTTGAAGCCGCCCGCCCCGCAAGCGAGGAACTCGAGGGAGGCTGTCGGGAGCCCCGCGGGCTCCGCATCAACGTCCCAGGTCCCAGGAGGGGGCCCGGGTGAAGGCCGGAAGTAGGTGGGGGCTCCCCTGAGCTGAGGAGAGCCCCGCGTGAGGAGAGAGGCCAGCAGCTGCGTGGAGCGTCAGCCGCCTACCGAGGGAAGCCGAAGGAGCAGACCGAGGAGTCCTCCAGTGAGCCCGGTGAGTGAGGGGCTCTGGGGGCATCGCTGAGGAGTGAGGGCTCCAAGGGGGCCCGTGTGGACGCCCTGCACAGCTGCCCCGCCTGACAGTGGGCAGCTGCATCGAAGAGGAGGAGAGGTCTAAAGGGGAGAGGCGGCCGATGGCAATGCGGGGCTCCCGTGAGTGAAGGGAAGCCCCGCGTGCAGAAAGTGCGCAGCGAGCCGCCGGAGGACGCCCGCAATAGTCCTGGTGAGTGTGGGACTCATTGGGGGGTGCTGATTGTCGAGGGGGCAATGGGGCACATTGTCGGTGCCCGCCCCCCCTGTGGCCCGGCTCAGAAGGCCGTGTGGCCTCGGTTCTCCAGCTGCCCCGCCTGGCAGTGGGCAGCTGCAACCTGCAGCTAGTACTCTGTAAGGGGGTGTGTCGGGGCATATTGCCGGTGCCCGCCCCCCGAGGCCAGTACTCTTTCTGCACTGAGGGGGTTCTATTACCAAGGCCAGAGGAGGGACTCCACCGTGGCATGTGACTCTTGGGCCTCAATTTACTCCACGGCCCCGCCGGACAGGGGGCAGTTGCCTCGAGGGGCATGTTGGTTCTTACCTAACACGGTGGGCCCTACTGACTGCAGGTGGGAGATAGTCTTGGGAAACCCTACCTGCGTTGACTCTGTTTTACCGCCACAGGGCCTCTCTAAAGTCTCAGCTAGGCTTGTCCCCCTGTATGGTATGACCTGCCTGCATTAAGCCCTAATTGAGGGTAATGTTACCTGTCTTGCCTGTCACTGCCACAGGAATGTGTACCGGTATTTCCCCACTGTAGGATCAGGCTCCCTCGCCGTAAGCTGTGCTTAGAGGTGCTATTGGTGGGGTCTTTATGTGATTTCTGCTTAGGCTCGTGAACCTGCCTGAGGAGGCTTATTGATGAAAATGTTACGTAATGTATTGTAGGATGCCTAATGCCGCCCTTATGTTTATGGTTATGCCCCTGCGTGATGAGTTGACCTGCCTACCCTGACTCATAGGGAGGCACCTTATGCCTGCAGTGATGTTTCATGCCGATGAGGTTTATGCCTTTTGATGTACCTAACCGGCTTTTAGGCCAACAGGCCTGTGTTTTATGAGAAGGTATATGTCCATGCCTCATGTTTTCAGGCTACTGCACGGATGCTTTATTCCTACGTCTATTGGTTCCATTGAACTCACACATTTATCCTGTACTTATAATGATTCTGGCAGCGACCCGATTGGCGCTGCCCTGTACATAGTCCCCACTGTTTTATGTATACCGGGTGCCGGTTGGCGCCGTGTTACCACTGTGGTTACCATCTGCTAAGCTGTTGCCTAATACAGATGCTATTTTTCTTACTCCAACTGGTGTGGTCTCCTTTTTGTAGTGTGCCTGGTGTGTCGCCTGTGTGTGCTGCGCGGATGCTTCACACACTGCTCCTAGTTTAGCCTTCCCGCTCCGCACCACGCTACCCGTTTCCAACAGGTGTGTGCTGTGCAAAGGTGTTAGAGGTGCAGGTGTGGGAGTGGTGGTGGTGGTGGTGGTGGTGATGTGTGTGTGTTGTGCAGATTTGCCTCTCCTGTCATCTGTGGTGGATGTCCCCTCAGTTGTGGAGTTTTGCAAAGGATTGTGGTCTGTTGGGGGCTGGATTAATACTGGTGTCTGTGGGTCTGTCAGGATGGGGTATTGGTTGCAGGTGTGGTGTGTGTGTGTACCTGGGATTTGTAGTTTTGGAGTTTCCCATGGGGGTGTGTCTTTGGGCTGTGTTAGCTATTTTTGGGTGCATGCCTTGTATGGTTGGTGCATTTTGTGGACATGTTGTGTGTTTTTCTTGCGACCGCCATTTTTTGGCGGAGCGTCCGCTGTGGTGGCTCGGCTATGGCGCTTCCGCCGTCTCACTGATTCTTCACTGTTGTCGACCGCGGCGGTCGGAAACAGCGCACTGCACCGCGGGATGTCGGGAATATCATAATTTTGATGGCGGTGTCTCCGCTGTGGTTGCGGGCGTTTGGCCTGTTTCCGCTGCGAATCCGACCACCGCGGACGGGTTTGGGCCCTTTCCGCAGGCGTACGGCGGATTCTCGGGTCTCCTTTCCGCCGCGGTTGTGGTTTTACTGCTGCGGATCCTAATCTAGCCGTCGGTTTTTCCGCGGTAGCGGCGGGCGGTGTTTTCCCGCTACCATGGCGGTCGTTTTTTTTTCCGTCCGCCATCGTAATGATCTCCTAGGTTTCTTCAATCTCAGAGATGTGGGAAAACTATGGAAGTACATTTGAGGTGGACATCATTTGTGGGGAAAACTCTTACACTATATGCGTAAACTGTCCCAAATGTCAAAAAGGGCCTAGCACTGGAGAACTGAGGGGCATATTTTCAAAGAATTTGTACAACACACCACAGCAAGTGAAGTTGCTGCACTGCGTTACGTGAACAGGAAAGAGCAGAACTGAACATGCACCCCCGCATGGAATGCCTCCCTGATGCAAAGTAACACAAGGCACTGAAATGTACTGCATTGCTTTACTTATTTTTTTACAAAACAACACAAATAACCCTTTGCTTTGTAAATACCACAACATTTTTTGCATGAGGTCAACATCCAAGAAAAGTGACGGAAATCGGATGCAAAGTCTTTGAAAATCTGGTCCCCTGTGCTAAACAAATGCGCTTTAGCCTAAAACATTGTCTCTCGCCTTCTTCCCACACACTGAAAACCATTTTATTTTGTGTTTAATTTCATTTAGGATGTTTACCTTCTGTCAAAACTCTAGGGGATATTCCGTCTTTTAATGTTCCCTGCAGGAAACTAAAGATGTCAAAACAGCAAATCAATTCAGTTTTAGTAGGAACATGCAACGTTTTTAGTTCAACCTTAAAACCTTTAGGGCCATATGTATCAAAGTTAGGTTTTGCTATTCTCAAATAGCGAATTTTTGAGAATCGCTATTTGAGAATCGTGAAACGAGATGTATGTAGGATTTGCAAAAAAAATTGTGAATCCTACATATTCCCTAATTGCGAATCGCAAATTGCGATTCGCAATTAAGGAAACCCTCCCCATTCATTCCTAGGGGCCTAGAGGCCCATAGGAATGAATGGGAAGACATTTTCAATTTGCGATTAGCAATTAGAGAATCGCAAATTGAGAATGCAATTTCAAGGTTGCAAGGGTGTCAAAAGGACACCCTGTTGCACCCCTGAAATAAGCATGGGTGCACATGTGGCACACATACATGCCCTAAGGGCATGTATGTGCACCACATTGCACTTTGAAAAATGCAAAAAAGTGAATTTTTCTAAGAAATTGCATATTACCACCAACTTGAAGTTGGTGGTAATTTGCGATTCCTTAAGGCCAAATTGCACTTTTTTGGTGCTTCTTACATTGCATTTAAGGAATCGCAATTTGCAGTTCCTTAAATGCATTCGCAAAATAAGGAATTGCAAATTTTGCGATTCCTTATTTTGCAAGGCAGTTTTTCCTTCATACATACCACTAAGCCAAATTGCGATCGCAAACGCTGAAATTCTGCGAATTTCAGCGTTTGCGATCGCAATTTTGTTTGATACATATGGCCCTTAGTCTCTTAATGTGACCTCACCTTACATCAGACAATACCAAGTTATTTATTTATTAATTTCATAGCATCACATAGCTGAACAAGATCCAAGTGTCTAGAGTGTCTTACATACAAACAGTTTCATACTTGATGTAAGCAGTTTACATAAGAAGAGTTTCAAATGGTTTCATGTAACAGCAGAGTCATACTGTATAAGAGCAGTTTACACTAGAACAGAGTCAACAAAACTTCGTAAAACGAATGGCTTCACATGAACCACTATTGCCATACCTACTCCGTTCTTTATTGCTCTGTAAGGGCATTCTTCTTCACCAAAGATGGCCATCCAAAACTCCCAGGAGGATTTATGAGTGGATAAGGTGGTGTGCAACCTAATGAGCGCTTTGTCCAGTCTAGTCTATACTGTCAGAACAGATAACACCACCACCATGTGCAATGATTTCTGGTGCCCCTGTAATCATGTGTGGGCTGATGTCTCCTACTAGGGGTGGTGAATGGTCTATTTAACCCCATCAAATATCTGACTGCTCAGCCCCATCAAAATGTGTGGACTGGCACTGTACTAAAGCATAGTACCTCCTAGATTCTGCTGTCCGTTGCCACATCTCTGGGACGGCATCTCCCACTGCACAGAGTTCTTTTGTGAGCCATATCCTTGTCGAGTGCACCCCAGAAACAAGGCACATTCCCCTGGCTGTGTCATTCTGGACCTCAATTTTTAAATGCTCAGCCAAGCACTAGTGATGGGGAGGATATCGAGCCAGCATCAAATAACAAAGGGATCCTACAATAAGTTTGGTGGCAGCAATCCTCAACAGTCTGGCAAACTAGTTTGTTAGCGACTCTCAATTCATTTACAGGCAAGGGTATAGGGTGGACATATAACCCCAATTGTTCAATCTGGTTTTAAAAATCACTGTTCAAGAGTACTGACTCTGGGTCAGAATAGACACAGTGACAGATCCAAGATGGCAGCTGGCTGATCAGCCATCACGCTCTCACTCCACTCCAACAGGCTACAATCAGGTTAAAACTTGTAGTTTTCCTGCTTCTTGTGTTTTTGGATGGCGATGTTACAGGACTGAGGAGGTCTGCCGTAACAGCACTGCAGCAACTGTTTTCTGGTTTACTCTCCCTTTCCTGCTCTGGAGTGCTGGGTCAGGATGTTATTATGCCATCCAGCCCAAACAACCCAAGCCGTGGTCCTCCGGCAGCGATTCGTCTCGTAGACAGACTGGAGATGCCATTGCAGCCGATACGGCAGATGCCTCAGATAGAAAGCAGCTGGCCTCGTAGTTAAAATCCATGATGGTTAAGGAGACAGCTGTGAGGACCAAGGCAGCCTTGATTTCTTACTTCTTTGCTGGATCTGGACTAATAGGTATGAAGGGGAAGGGGGACTCGACAGAGAATGTTGTATACATCCAGGCTGTTGCTGATGAAGGCGCCTTTGGGACGCTTAATTATATGTGCATAACAGATGACATGGCTAGTCCCCCTAGTCCCTCTGGACCAAGGACCAGTACATGTGATGACTGCCCCAAGCAGGGGAGTGAGCTGGTTAAGAGGGGTGAGGATGCTATAACCAATGCTGTGGTAGGGAATGTGGCAGGTGCTGCAGAACTTGGTCACCTGGGAGTAACTTAAGCCGACCAAGTTTCTCAGGAAGAAACTGATTTACTACCCTCACTCCCATTGCCAATGTCTCTGAAATTACATTGCAAAGAGAAAATTGTCAGATTTAATCTACAGAGAAGGAACACGGTCTGTAAGATTTCAGCTATCACAGGGTTGTCTTTGAAAACCTGCAGGATGGACATGTCCCGCATCGAAGAAGAAAAAAACGGCAGGCTTGGAGAGGGCTCAAGCGACAAAAGAATGGAGGACACTGTAGCCGGGCAAACCTTGACTCTGTGCGTCTGATGCAGTTCGAACAGGACATAGGTGACAAGGTTTACTCTCTATCTGACCTCAACAGACCGGTCAAAGGGCAATATAAATACAGATATAGGTACAGACGTCTAGGGATCAGAAGAACTGGACCTGTACAGTGCATCATGGGTTGCTAAAGGCGAGGGTCCGTAGATGGTATAAAAATCACTCTCTAGAATATGTCATAGAAAGGATGTTGTTAAGGGCTCTAGCGTGGGATTATTCTTCTGCTCAAGCACTGGCAAACAACACTTCTGCTATGACATCCAGCTATCTTCAGGCGGACACCAAGGACAGTGGTGTTCCAAGCTTAGAGGCTATCTACCATGGCATTATGGCACAGAGAGGAAAAACTAAGGAGGACAGTAATAAAACCAACACAGTTACAAGGAAACTTGGAAGTGGCTTCCATAAACTATTGAAAGCCTGCAATTGAAGAGTGGACAGTATTCATAGAATCTGATCTTGCCCACATGCAAGGTCAAGTTAAGGGTCATGGCTCTCATTTCGATGTTTAGTGGAAACTCAAAGATTTAGAGCATTGGCAAATTAATTTACGTTTCCTTGGCATCATGGAAGGCTTAGACGGAAATGATGTACGTGGTTTTATGGTGCAACTGTTTAAGTCTGCTTTCCCGAATTTAGTGAATTTAACTGGGAGACTAAAATACAAAGAGCACATAGATTTCCTCTTGCTAACAGGCAGTAATCGACCAAGACACCAGGCCGGGGTTCAGAGTTTAAGCCTAGAGCGATCCTGGTCTTTTTGGGAATTTTTACTGGGACAGAAAATATATGAGAAGGAACGACCTGACTCTAAAAGGGAAGCCAATGGTCACACTTTTTATTATCAAGCCAGATTTCTGCCACGCCACAAATGAGAAGAGGTGGAGACTTCGAAAGATGATCAGTCCCTTCCAGGAGAAGGGCTGTCAAGCATTCTTACTGAACTCTGAGACATTAAAAGTAGTCAAAGCTGAGAGAATTAATTTTTTTAATCAAAAATCAAGGCAAGAGAATTTCTAGAAACGTTGTAGTGATGTCATATGTGTAGTTCACATGAAATATGATCTGGATATTTTGTAATTTCGCAGATTTCTTTATTTTCTTTTTGCATAATTGAGTTTCCCATTTGGTAGCACTAGGGTGGGAATTTGGGACAGGGATAAAAGTATTTAATGCAAGGGGATGATGAAGGATTGGGGATTAACATTAACATAGATTGGTGGCCTGCAGATGGGGAGGGAAGAGTGACTATCACAGACACATTCAAGAATGGCTTGGCTGCGTGGGATCTACACCCTTAAGACCTTGAAGAAAATTCTTCTGTACATCTCTGCTGATCTACAGAAGATGGTAGTCACTTTGTTGGTTCTGTAAAGAATTGACTATTGTAACAGCCTTTACACAAATATGCAACAGCGACATCTGAGCAAACTGCAAACCTTGCAAATTGCAGTGGCACGTCTATTGCTTGATATGCCAAAGTTTCAGTTAGCTTCTAATGCACCAAAAAAATTGAATTGGCTGCCGGTCAGACAGAGATTTATCTTTAAGGTACTCTGTACAACTTTCAAGGCCCTTCATGGAATTGGGCCAGAATACCTGAAAAGAAAATTTGACTGGTATACACCTCCTAGGACATTACGTTCCTCCACATTCACAAATGTCTCGGTTTCAAGATTCAGACTCTCCTCTTGGGGAGGAAGAAGCTTTGTGACATCAGCTTCCAAAACCTGGAACTCTTTACCTATTCAGATTAAATCAATTGATACCTTGCTCCCTTTCAGGAAAGCTCTAAGAGCCTTCTTTTTCAGGTTCTAATGAGCACGTCATTTCAGGCTTCAGTAGAGCTACCGCCAACAAACCTTCAGGTATGCGCGCGCTTTAGAAATAAATATAACATAACATCTGCTACATGGGGGGGTGCACAGAGGGGGTGCCCAGGGCTGTGGGCGGAGGGGCTGGAGTGGGGAAAAAGTGGGCAGTCACGGTTTTGAGGTGGTTAGAGGATTTGCAGAAGGGAGGGGTGGTGATCTTGAGGGAGGGTTGATGTGAGGATGTAAAGTCTGGAGGTGGAATTGCTCAACTAGGAGGAAAAGTGGAGCAATTTAAGGAAAAAGCTTAGATATCTCTTGTATTTTTGATCAGATGTGTCATGGACGGAGAGCAACAATAGTGGTGGTTATAGAAGAGTCAAAGTTCTATGTCTTAATTTGCTATATTGGGTAATGTTGGCAGGCTACAAGCACAACGATGAACGTCAGAGGTCTGAACGCTTCAAAAACAGAGCTAATGTAGGAGAGGGACTAAGGGGCATATCATCAAGCCGGCGATAAGAAATTATCGCTGCTTTAGCGTCTGTTTTCAGACGAAAAGCGGCGATAATTTTATCGCTGTATTAGCAAGGCCACGCTATCGCGTGAATCCTTGCCCTATCGCCCTTTTCCATTACGCCACCTTTGCATCTCTAATGAGATGCAAAGTGAGCGTTCAGTCCCAAAATAACTGGAGAAATGTCGTTAACCGACATTTCTCCAATTATCAAGGAATCCCCAACAAGCATAGCGATGAGAAAAGTAGCGCTAACCTTGGTTAACGCTACTTTCCTTACGCATGATTTTAGTTTGACTTAGCCATGTTATCCAATGGAAGGTGGATATCATGGTTAAGTATGCCCAGCCCTATCAACAAGCTATCGCCAAATGTCGTAGCGATTATCGCTGGATTTCCAGCGATAATCGGACATTTGGCAGCTTGTGCCAGGAATTTTATCGATTCTGAGATAAGCGTTGCTAATAGCACGCTATCTCAGCGATAAAATTCATCGATCGCCGGCGATAAATATCCTAGCGCTAAGTGCGCTTAGCGATATTTATCGCCGGTTGTTGATAATATGCCCCTTAGATCTGTTACGGCTCACCTGATCAGTAAACGGAAAACCCATGTTCGGTATATAAATAGGCATTGATTATATTCCTGGGGTTATGATTTGTTAGTCAATACTACACAAAAGACAACTACCGGGGGATGGCCATATGAGCTAAAAGATACATTAATAATGTTAAACGCAAATCCTCGAATAAACTAAGTCGGTGGGCCATCGTTGAGGTATATTCCAAATAAAATACTATTTGGTTTGGTATATGGTTAGTGCTTAATTTGTAAAATATTAAGTGCAGGTGATCACATATTTTAGGAGGCCACACCCACTTTCCTTGCTCCACTCACTTCCTTTATTGGCTCCACCCACAAGCCTCAACACATCAGAACCACCTCCTCACTTCTTGAGTTCCGCAAGATGCCGAAGACCTGGCTCTTTACATAAGCACCTAGGGGATCTCACACCTACACACCTGCCCAAGAACCTGGATACACTCTCAGGTGACTAGTGTGCTATACAAATCAATATAACATAACATAATGTAACCTACGGGAAGCCTTTGACAACAACTTAAAGTGAACTCAAATTAGAAAATGTGTGTAAATCTCAAAATGCAGCTTTAGGAAAGGTCACTTGAGGACTTGAGAACTGAAGAGAATGTGCTTGTACTGTGCTGTTTGAAAGAAATGAAGGGATGAAGAAAGGAATACATTAAAGAAGGCAGTAACAAATGCAGGCAGGTAGGGGAGTGCTGGAGTGAGGAAACAAATGAGTAATGAATGAAAGAAGGAGGAACGATGAAAAGAATGTGAACGGAAGAAATGAATGGATAGAGGGAGGAAGAAAGTTAACGATGTGTGATGGATGAATAAAAATGAGAAAAGGAAAGGAGCAGGAAAAGCAGAAGTAAGAGTTGAGGATAAGAAAGGAAGAAATGAAAGAAGGGATGATGGAAGGAGCAGGAAAACAAACATAAGAAATAAATGAATGAAAAAGTAAGAAAAGCACCAAGGGAGGAAGAATGGGGAATGAATGTGTGTGTAAGGAAGCAAGAATGGCAAGAGGAAAGGAGGCATGGCTGGAGGTGCCAAAGAAGAGAAAAAAGGAAAGGCAAAAGATGGGACAAAGGAAAGACAGGAGGTTAGGGGAATGGATACGAGTATGAAAGGTGCTGGGTCAAGGAGGGACAGAGGGAATAATGTCAGTGAAATAGTGGAAAGAAATTGAAAAACAAAAGATTAAAATACATTTCTGTGTCCTTAGCACACCATGTATGTTTGTAAAGCACATTTTCACCCAACGGGGGTTTGACATCAAATAAAAATGTTGTTATCCAGCTCAATGGCACTAATTTTATTGACCTCAGAAAGATGAATGTCTGAGTGGCCACACCAAGATTTAAATCTATGACCTAGAGATAAAACGCTGCATTCTGGAGTGGATATAAGTATATGTGCAAGAAGTAAAAACATAAAAGGGAGAGTGAAGAAGGAGGAGAGGTCTGAAAGCAAAGATAGATACAGTGGACAAAGAATGTGATGAGAAGTGGGGAAAGATTGTGAGTGCAAGATTGGAGTATAAGTGAGAAGAATGTAAGCGGAAAGAAGAGAAAGGCAAGGGAAGAAAAGCAGACAGCAGGGAGTGAATGAAAGGAGAGTGGAAGGGAAAGATTATAAGGTAAAAAATGAAAAGCAGCTAATGAGGGAGGTGGCAAAACACGGTCGTAGGCAGAAAGTGAAGGAAGATTGGAGAGAAGGGAAGGAGTGAGGTGTGAAGGGAAGGAAGAAAAGCAGATACTGAGGGAGAGCAAGAAAAGAGTACACCTCTGCTTTATTAAATATACAGTAATTAATTATGTAAAGGTGAGGGGTGACAGGGCTGTATCATTCTTGGCCCGTCTCATCAATGTATAGCTGTGCTGTCCAAGACACACAATACCAATTCTATAACTGTGTTAACGTTTTATGCCATCAAAAGATGTTTTGTGGCATCCTAATACATATTCCTGATAAAAGATAATATAGTGTCAGTTATACCATTGGGATTAAGCTTTGATGGAGAATCAGGCTCTCTTGCTGCAAACAAATAGGTCCATTACATGATCGGGCTATAAGTCACAAAATCCCACTGCCACCTATTTCAAAATGAAGTCAGACATTCAACTCCATTAAGAGAGGCTTCCACACACACTTTTGAATAAAGCACAAAATTCAAGTGAGTCTGTGCTATATTAGGATTTTAATTTACGAATACCAAGTAACAAAAGGATCTCTGTGGAAAAAACAGAAACCCACTGATCTATCCACATAAATACAGTTCTGTAATCTGCATGGTACACGTTCTTTGCAAAGGCACATTAACCCTCTGCGCTACAGCCAAAACTACTACTAGAAAAAACTCTGATCTCTCTCCAGCAGGGACATAACATTTAATCACCGGTGTGCAGCGTTATCTTGACATTTTTATTGCTGCCTGAATCCTGCTGGAACACACAAGGAACTCTTCAGCAGGCACTTTTAATCCAAGTTATTGCCTTACACAGAAATACATGTGGAGTAAATAAAAATACATACGACACTACATAAAATGGGCTACATCATCATCATGTATGTAGCAACTGTTGTTAGCCAAATAGTGCATATGCATAGAAAAGCGTGATTCTGTAGGAAGCTAAAAACAAACAAGATGTGCATTGGCCCATGAAATCTTCATTCCAGTACCAAAAATAAAATATAAACACAGATGTCTAAAAGACACAGGTCCCTTCAGTAGTCAGGAGAAAGCATAGGTAACCCCATCACAGGGCTGGTGAAGGGCCTGGAACAGGAGCAGTATTGATACAAAGAGGAGGATACTGGCTCTCCGAGGAAGAGAGGAGACTCTCGTGCTTAGGCAAAGCAGAGGCAGTTAATCGATTGGCGCCAAGATCAGTTGCCCCAACAATAGGGAAAAAATACAAAAACTACAAATGGTTAAGGCACAGTAAAGAGTCGCCTGCGGCCTCCATGAGTTGGAACTGGACACCACCAAAAAACTAGATGGCTTTAATTAATTAGCAAAACAGCTCCCTGGAGGTGCGCGGAGACACAAACGTCATGATCTGCTTTGCCCGGGACTGCCCTTCCAAACCTGTCACACTCTAAAGTGGAGAGGGTAGGGTCTGCAGCAAGAGTCGGCCAAAGGTCAATGCCACAGTAGCGGAGGAGAGATCAGTCAACAGCCCTTGCGCTACTGCACCCATCAGGATGCCCACTAAAGACAACATGCATACCTCTGCTCTGACCAGAGATGGGGCACGAGCAGGGCCACCTCTCCCGGCTCCGCCGTGGTGTCAAGCGCCTGGCTAGGAGGGCCATCTCGCAACTAAAGCTGCTCAAACAAACCACTCCTGTAACTTCATGCAAGGCTGTTTCCACCACTGAAAATAATCCTGCTGCTTCAGTCCCAACTGAAACCACATTTTAATCTGCAGTCATCTCCATTACGTGATACACCTGGACCAAGGTGGACCTTTCTGTGAGAGCATAACAGGCAACCACAGAAGGAGAACAGGAATTTATTTTTAATAATTACTGGGCCTACTGCCCAGGGGAGAAAAATCGTATGGGCCCGGCCCCATGAAATAAGTGCTGGTGCTGGCCACCGGAAACCACCAGCAAAAATTAAGCACTGTATGGTCCTGTTCTGGATGACCGTTCTATGAATGCATATTTGACAGTGGAACTGGCGCAGTGGCTTATCCCTATCATATTTTGTGGAGATTTAAGCTGCAGTAGGACTCTAAACTCTAATGTTCCCTACAATGGTTGAAAACCTAAAACTTTCAGGACAATTCTATACTTGCAGCAAACATTTGGCTTCATGATGCCTTGGTCAAACTGAAAAGTCCTGACCCTGGCAACACTTTTTATTCATATACACATAAAAAGTATACAAGGCTGGATTCGTTTTTATTATCCCTCAGTCTCTTAAAGGGAGCTCAAATTGTAAAATATTCTAAACTATCATCTGATCATAACCACTTGTTGCTGGATGCTATAATACAACGCACGTCCAAATATAAACTACACTGGACATTTGTAGCTTTGTTACTAGATCCAGGGTATATAGAACATATGACACAGTGGATTCCAGATTTTTTTAACTGGGACTAAAATAGTGCTTCGATTACAATAGTATGGGATTACATTTAAGGTATCAGGGTAGAGACCATGAGCTACTCAATCAAGAGAGAGGAAGTCCAAGAGCATTTTCTTCAGACATTGCAAATGGAATTAGCAAGATTACATAAACAGCAAAGATACAGCATACCGTTTTACGGGTGATGATGCTGAGGACAATTAATATTACACAGCACATCGTAGTGGTCAGAGCTCAGGCACATAGTCTTTGTGCAGAAAAAGTAGCTCATAGGTTTCAGATGCAAAGTTCAGAGAACTAAGGGGCCCATTACGATACCCGGCGTAAAAAAATCCGCCAGGCATGGAAGCGGCAAAAATCCGCCCGCACACACCGTCTGAACACCGACCACGCCATTACGATTACACAAACCGAAAACCGCCATCGGCGGAAAAATCACACAAGATACCGCCCGCCATCGTCCGAGTCGGAGTCAAACCGCCCGCCACGGACGGAAACACGCACGACAACACAAAACCGCCCGCCCTCACGCCCGACACACCGCACGTGAGATTACGATCGCACCGCCATGAGCGCGGGAAAACTACAAATATACCGCCCGCCAGCGCAAACAACGCCGATGAGAACCGACACGGCAGAAGCCATGGCGCCCACGTCCCTGCACAGAAACCATCCGCTGACAAAAACAATCGCACACAACATGGCCAACAAGTCCACACAGCAAGGCACGCACAAATACACAAGCACAGTACACATCCCGAAAACACCCCCTGGACAAACAAAAACTACAAAGGCCAGAACCCCAGACACAACACACCTGAAAACAACAGACCATGAGGACACACCCACATAGGTAAGTACAAAAGCAGCACTCCCACAGACCACAACCCCTTGCAACATTGCAAACTAGAGAGGAGAGGAGAGGACACAGTGACACAGCAAGGACAGCAGCACACCACAGAAACGCACACATCACAACCACCACCACCACCACCACCACCAAACACCGGCACCACAAACCCCCTGCACATTACACAACACACACCGCACCAGCACCACAAACACCATGGCACCACAAAGAATGCCCAAGTTCACGCCCATGGAGCTGACGGTCATGGTCGACGAGATCATCAAGGTGCACCCACAAATCTATGGGAACCTGGTCCAGCACACACCACTAGCCACCAGAAAGAGAATGTGGAACCGGATCGTAGACCAGGTCAATGCAGTCGGGACCTTGCCCAGGAACAGAGTCGAAATAAACAAACGGTGGAATGACGTCAAGAGCCTGGTCAAGAAGAAGGAGAGCAAGAACAGAGAGCTGGCTGCCGTCACTGGCGGAGGGAATCCCGCGCTCTTCAAGACCTTCAAAGCGTGGGAGGAGAAGGTGCAAGTCATCATACATCCCGAGATCCTCGCCGGATTAGCAGGGGAGTGGAGGCTGGTAAGTACAAACTAATGTATACCAGCACACCGCTATGTACTCACATGCACTACCACCATGCCACAGCTCCCAGGGACAAACACCCCCATGTCCAGCACACAATACACAACACATCACACACACATGCAACAGACACCACCACACACAGCCCAAACCGAACAACTGTAAGATGCGTGGGGACATGTGTACACTCAGCCAGCCACGTAACCACCAACAGGTCCCCAAATATGCCAGAAGCGCCACAACGAGCACCCACCACACCCATGTGTCCGCCATAGCTGCACTAACCGACAAGTAACAGGTAAGTGGCAGGAACACAAAGTGCAGTGGGTGGGAGGGTGGACAGCCCAAGTACAAAACACACCAGGCCCCTAGTCCCACAGCACAGCAAGGAGGAGCATCCCCCACACCCCACAGCCACGTGTCAGCCACCGCAGTGCACAACGACAGCCGAAAGGTAGACATCACGGTCCACAGCAATCGGTGTCAGTGGGTGTCCAGCCACCACCACGACCCACAACACCCCCCACCCCCACAGACCTGCAACATGGAGCACCCCCCGCTTAGAACCATGTGGCATCCAGTACAGTGCACGCACGAACAACCTGCAGGTGGGAAACTGGACAGGGCTGGATTACTGGAGGCATGAGGACCGTAACACGACCAACACATGGGACATGTCACGTAGCAGACAAACACGCAGCACCGCCCACCGTCACGAACAAGTGAACAATGTGCACACGGACATGAACCACAGACTCACACCCCACATGACCCATCACAAACACAGCAACACCCAAGGAGCCACGTCTGCATGCACAAGCCACACTGAATATAGTACCACACGGCAGCCACTGTGCAACCCATCACACACAACCGAAACACCATTGAAGTCCTGTCCATGTAGCCCCTACTGCCTGTCAACCACACACCCCACAACTACGCCTATGTAAGACAAACAACACTAGACGCAACAGAGCGGAACAACATAAATGCACACGAACACCACTGAACCCATCAAACACACAGACACACCATGCACATACAACATACCATCCATCCCATCCGTCAGCCCCAGTCTCATGAAAGGCATGTCATCCGCACAGCTGCCACACATACAGCAGTCACGCTAAGATACATGCCCATGACCAACCATGTGCCAGAAGTCAATGAAGCACACGACACACTGTGAGCAACAACACACAACATGGGCCACACCCCCGAGCACTGCAGTGATGCACATGGCACAGGGCAGCACGCACACCAAGGAGATGGGACAACTGCAATACGTCGGGTGGCACACAACCATCACACACTCATAACGATGCGTCCAATGCCATGTCCAGTAATCACAACAGACAGCAAATATGCAGGGTATGTCAGGCATGCACACACCTCAGACCATGCACTGTCATGCTGCCACAACACATGTCACGTTCGGCACCCATGGCTCACAGCATGTAGCCCAAAAGCATATTCCATCCCAAATGCGTTTCTGGGGCATGACCCCCATGTTGCCATATGCGTTCCTAAGCGTTCCATTTGCACCCCAAAAGCATATTCCATCCCAAATGCGTTCCTGGGGCATGACCCCCATGTTGCCAAATGCGTTCCTAAGCTGTCCCATATGCACCCCAAAAGCAAAGTACAAACCAGACCCAGGATGGGCCTGGAGCCCGCATACACCAGAGTCACAATAAGTAGGAGCACAGCAACACACCCATCGGCATAGCCAATCCGTCCCATGCCACATGTGCACAGCACACAGTCCCATTATCAAGCACACACAACAACAGATTGTACAGCCACACACCCGCCTCCGGGACACACGTGCACGAGAGTGCACGAACGGAGAATGTCAGACAACCAATACAGACTTCGCCAGGTGCAACACAATAACAAATCTCATTCTCTCCACAGGTGACGAACTGCTGGATGCTGGGGATGGAGACAGCAGCCAGCACAGCCAGCCTACAAGCCCCCAACGAGGACACACGGATGTGGAGGATCTGTCCTCCTCTTCGGACACGGACCACCAAGCAGGCCCATCTGGTGTGGCAGGGCCCAGCCGCTCCCCAGGACCCCTCCTACCCACCAACCCATCATCCAGGGCTGCTGAACATTCCCAGCCCCCTGCTGCCACTGTCATTGCGGCCACACCCACGGTCATTGCGGCCACACCCACGGTCATTGCGGCCACACCCACGGTCATTGCGGCCACTACCATTGCCGCAACCGCCACCATCGCCGCACCGACCACCACCGCCGCCACGTCTTCGCTGGCACCAGCCCCAGCGCAGGTGGTGGCCCGGCCGACTGGATCCACCCTGGGAGCCACAGCGAGGACCGTGGTGAGCAATGTGGCTAGTGGGCAGGCCGGTGGCAGCAGTACTGGTAGGAGGAGCAGGGTCAGGAAACGCCAAGTCTCCCCTGGGAGCCATGCCCTGCCTCAAATGGCCAGAGTCCTTGGGGCCTATGAAGAGGCCCAAGAACAATGGGTCAGGTCTGCTTCAGACACGCGGGAGGTGCTGGGGGTGCTGAGGTCCATGGACGCCCGTATGGGCCAACTCGTGGACCTCATGGGCCAGCTGGTGGTGGCGGTGAGGTCACAGCCAGGGACAGCAGCTCCACCACCGCCACCACCTGCCGGGGCGCAGGGTCGAGCAGCAGTGTCCAGTACCCCTGCGTCCACAGCCAGTGAGCACACCTCACCCCCCACCAGCAGGTCGCCACCACACACCCCCCTCCCAAGCGTGGAAGGGGCCGTCCGAAGTACAAACAGATCTCCCGGGAGGACTACGCACGCTCCAGATGCAAGTGAGGCAGCCAGCCAGCCTTCCTTGACCACCCACTGCATTGACTTGGACTACGATCCCACTCCACACAGCCATCTGGATGGCATGTGTCTGTTGGACCATGGACATGGAACAAGTGGGTACACCCTGAGCATCACGCAGCCGTGACCGACAGCTCATTGTCACTGCACGCACCACTTTTGTCATCACCTCGCACACAATCACATGTCACAGTTTGAAATAAATGCACCTCTTACACAAACTGCTGTTTGTGCCCTGTGTTTTATTTGTACGGAATACAACGGCCACCTTGGGCGGAAAGGCACCTGATGCGTGGCATGGCAATGGAACCGGAGGGCCTGTAGGGACCTAGGGGTGGGAGACAGAACAGGAGCACATTCAATGAGTGTGTCACACACCCATCACACAGTTCATGTCAACAACTACAAGCAATGTACACACATCGCACAGAGCAATAGGGCACAATGCCACAGCCACCAACAGTGGCATACTACCCTGGCCATGGAGCGTTGACACACAGCACGCAGTGAACAAATGGCCACCCTGACACAGCACACACACACCTGCACAGATACAGCCACATCAGCCGTCGTACATGGACACTCACCGTCAAGTGAAGTAGTGGGCGATGAGCTGCTGCCGCACATTACCAGCTTCCTCCTCTCCGCTGTCCTCCTCACTCGAGCTGTCCTGGTCTGCGGGCTGGGGCCCTGGTTGATCTCCGTCATCCACGATGAGGGGGATCTGCTTCCGAATGGCCAGATTGTGCAGCATGCAGCACGCCACCACTATCTGGCACACCTTCTGTGGGGAGTACGCCAGCGCACCTCGGTGCGGTCCAGGCACCTGAACCTGGACTTGAGGAGGCCAAAGGTACGCTCGACCACACGTCTGGTCCTCCCATGTGCCTCATTGTAGCGATCGTCTGCTGGGGTGCGAGGATTCCTCAATGGACTGAGCAGCCATGCCCCATTCGGGTACGCAGAGTCACCTGGGTGTGAGGGACACAGAGAACCGTTGCTATTCCAACTGGACAGGGGACAGCATCCCACAACCAGCACGCTACACCACTCCACATACTCACCGACAATACAGCCACGATCCTGTTGCAGATTGGACATCAGTCGTGGCAAGATGCTGTTGCGCATTATGTGTGCGTCATGGGCCGAGCCTGGGAACTTTGCACACACGTGGGTGATCACCATGTCCGCAAGGCACACCACTTGCACATTCAGGGAGTGCGTGTGCTTCCTGTTGCGGTACAGGTGCTCAGTGGCCTGTGGTGGAACAAGGCCAACATGTGTGCAGTCAATGGCTCCAACGGCGTGTGGGATTCTGCCAAGGGCATAGAATGCACCCTTCACTGCCGCCAATTCACGAGCCCTGGGGAAGCGGATGTACCTGTTTCGGTACAGCATCATGGCTGCCAGTACATCCCTCAGCACCTTGCTGAACATGGGCTGGGACATCCCTCCTCCACTGCCCACTGTGTGCTGGAATGACCCAGTGGCGAAGAAATGCATGGCGGCCATCACCTTAGCCGTGGGGGTGACAGCTGTCGGATACACCCTGCGGGGACGGAGATGGGGTTCCAACATGGCACACAGTCGATGCAGGGTTGGCCTGTCCAGCCGAAACTTCCTAATGACCTCTGTATCGTCCATGTCCGCCCAGCAATTGGTATGGGCGGTCAATGTTCGGTCTCCGCCTAGGGAAAATGGCAGTGGACACATGTCAAAGCAACACATCACATAGCAATGTCGCATACACCTCACTGACATGACTGAGCAAGCACATGAGCCACAGCCCAGCTGTCAAGCTGGGACGGCACGGCCACAATACACTTACACAGGTCTCCCAACAATGGCAATGGCTAGTGATACAAACCACTGCCATGTGCATGCACATGGGGATCTAGGCCCCAATGACTTGCGGGCGTGCTGATGGGGACTGACTGCATATTCGTCAAGCGGCAACGCCACGGCAACATGAATGTCTGCTGAGCATGGAACTGCTTCCGAGGCTGGATGAGTATGGCACACGACGACGACGATGTGGGCACAGGCTGAGCGGCCAAAACAAGTGGGACCTGTGGCACGAGGGATATGAGACAGTAGTAGGTGTCAGCACTGCACCCTATGTACAGCACTGTACGGATCACACCTCCCGAAACATTGACAGGTGTCCACATTGACAGCCCCATGCCAAGACGGCTGTGTGCTTGCAGTCACACGTCACAGGTGAGAGGTTACATTGCACGTGCCAGGTGGCAGGCGTACATAGTGGGAGCTGGCATGTGTGTGCATGTGTCTCCTGTTCAGGATCCACCAGATGGGCGCTGACTCTGTACTGAGCATTGGACACAGCATGTTCCGTGGAAGGCTTGTGTGTGTGGGATGGTGGCACTGGATGTGCCTCCGTTGGGTGGGGGGCCATGCACAGGGCGGGTACGTCGATGATTGCGCATTGTTGGTCACGGTGGGTGCACCCACTCAGATGTGTTGCCCTGTGTTCAATTCCTATGTCCGCATGATGATGGACTGTAGATGTGGGCAGACTACACATTGGTCGATGTGCTGTCTATATGCATGTGCCTTCACACCAGGCACAGCTGCCCCTGCACATGTGACCCCTGCTGGACTCGCTGCTGGGTCTGTGGAGCTGATGCACCTTCTGTGCGTGGGGCGGACAGCTCTCCTCACTTCCCTCATTGCGCATGTCATGACTTTGCCGCAGGTGACATGGATCATGGAGGGCCCACATGTACGCGTGGGTAGGCTACACATGATTGTTCACTGGTCGCCACCCCCAGTCAGTGTTTCGAATGGGAAGGTTGTCGTGCTGGTGGTATATTCGATGTGGCGGATGGGCGGGCCTAGGTGCGGGCTTACATTCCGGACATGGGGGAGTAGTTGGATTGGCGACTAGTTGCAGTACACACGGGACACGTCTCTTCCTTTCCACATCTGGGTCATCCCTTGTACTCACTGACAGTGATACAGTCATCTTCAGCCCCAGCCCTCATGTCCTCCCCTCGCTCCCCCAATATGCATGTGCACCTGCGAGGCTAGCGCTTGCACAGGCAGCCCCAAGCTCGCACCAGAGAGGGCAAGGAGTGTATGTGTGGGTCCAGTTGCACGAGTGGGCTGTCTCAGGGTATGATGTGTTGCGGGACGCCGTCCACCTGCATGGTGCCCCAAATGGAGACCCGGCCTGCATGGACTATGCATCACAGTCTTCGCCTTCCCGGATCCGCCACCTGCGACACCCAGTGGCTGTGGCTGCCCTTGCGGCCAGGCCGCGTCCGTCTGTGACTGATGGCCCACACATTCACTCTTTGGCCTCTCTGGGGAGGGCTCGGGGGTGGTGGCGCACGCGCTTGCACTTAGTCGCAATGGCATGTGGCGTGGTTGGTATAATGGGCAATGGATGGGATGGTGCGAGCCACCTCCCGTGGCGTCAGTGCTGCTCGTGCTGTGGTGCGTCCCCCTACACTTCCATTTGACTTGTGCCATGCTAGAGCGTTGAGGTTCTATTGCCTGCGTGATATGACCAGGAGGAGCGCGAGGAGACCTCTCACACACCATGCTCCACTGCCATCCCGTGCCCTGTATCGCCTGTGCGGATTGACTATGTTGGGGTTACACCTGGTCGACTGGGGCTGTGTGTGCCTTGTCAAGGGGCATGGCGGGCGCACAACAGGATCCAGCTTGTCCACAGAGGGTGGGCTGAGGTGCGCCTGGTACCGCTTTGTACGTGTGCCCGGCTGCTGTGCACACACGTGTTCACTCCCCCGACAGGTGTCCTCTCACAATGCCCAGGGAAGCGGTGGTGTACTGTTCATGACCCCTCCCAACACGGCGTGCTCCAACTTGGCATGTGCGCATCTACCCGTCACACCCACCCACCTGAGCACTGCGTCCATACGACTTCACACGACACATGTGTGTCTTCCACAGTTGTGCTACTCATTTGCGTTGACATCCAATACCAGTGGACTACATGGTCATGTCACGACTGCCGTGTACTTCACATACTCTCATCCTCTCTCATTCGTACTTGTGAAATGAGTCAGCGGAGACAGTTTTGGTTTCAAACATTATATTGAGTCTTCTGTCCTCTGTGATGCAGTATAGTGGACACTACTGGCAGCGGAATACATGTTGAGGATATACTGAGCATGATTGCAAATGGGATAGGGTGTGGGGTTACATGTGATTGGCTGTTGCATGTGGGATGTGGGCTTCAGAGTTACATCTGCTTGGCCAAGGCTGTGCTAATGTACATTTACGTATAGCTGCGGAGCTGCGGACTTTGACACAGATGGTATACATGTAGCCTACCAGACCGCTTGGCATCATGGGCACAGTCCATCTCAGTTCCATGTGACAGGTTTGCTGCGGTTGTTCCTCATGCACGCGTGCATGTGAGATGACATCAGGGCATGTGCTTGCGTGCATGCAGCGGCGTGCCACTTGTTGTTGCAATGTGGTGGTTACTGGACATGTCACAGTCACTGGGGTCGTGTTGTTGTTGTATGCACTTGTCGTCCATGCAAGGGTCCTGGTATGGGATTCCCGGGGCGGGGGTGGGAGGGTGCAGCACCCACAGACTCCAGGCGACCTATTCATGTCCACTGAGCGGTGTGTGTGTCCATGGGCGCTGGATCCATGTCGTGTCCTGGTTGTTCGTGCAGTTCCGTCCATGTGGGTGTGATACACAGACCCCTGCCACTGCCTCCCACGATGCATGCGGTGTTCCTGGATGTGATGGGGAACAGTGTGCATGTCCCGGTCATATCCGATGTCATGGCGATGTCGTTGATGGTGTGGTAACAGTTGCCGGTCGTTTGGTATGGCTGTTGTGGTGGTGACTGGCCAGTCCGTGCGGAAGCTAAGCATGGGTGCGGGGTTGGACATCATAGGTCAATCGGGGAACCTGCGTTGTGGTCCGACGAATTTACAGGTTGTCAGGTATGCGATGCCGTCCAGCAGGGCTTCCATGTCATTGGTGGTGTACATGTTTGCCAGCCAATGTAGCGGATGGTGGCTGTCAAGGTGTTCTTCGTAAGTTGTCCCTTGGAGGACCATGATGGGGCATGCTGGGTGACATTCGATGTAGCTGTTCTCGATGATCCGTCGTGTGGAGGCACAGTGGTCCCATTTCAGTGCGGGTGCGATGTTGGCCACATACGCCATGCCCCCATAGGCAGAGCAGGCCCTGTCGTGTGCGTCCAGAGGGAGGAGTAGTGGTAGCAGGTCCGCCTTTAGACATGCCGGGTTGGAGAGGCATATCTCCACGGGATGCTGGTAGGGACACCTCCGACAGTAGAAGACGGGCATGACGCAGCTGAACAATGTGATGCGGTAAGTCAGTCGGTAACTTACGTTCAGCAGGGACAGGAGATCGCATCCCAATATATGTATCAGGTTGGTTTTGTACAGCTTGAGCTGTCCGGCGTAGTTGGGTAGGTGTGTTGCGGTTGCCATTTCGCAGCGGTGCGTTGTGGTGGCATGCTCCGGCTGTGTGTGCAGTCTGCAATGTGCACGCTCCGAGGTTGCTGTGAGCTCTGTGTAGTCGTAGGGGGACAGGACTTGTGTTCTGTTGGCTTGTTTGGAGGACACGGGCCCTCATCCCACATGCTTCTCAGACAGTTCAAGGTCAGTGATGTGTGACTCCTTCAATTAACTTGCATGTGGCCGACATGGGGAGTGTTTTCTTCTTTCTTCCCCGTCCGTTGTGTGCTTCTGTGATATGCGCTATCTGCCCTGTGGTCGGTCTCCTCGGCATGCCTGTGTTGGTCTTTTCTTGGACAATGGCTGTATTCACCGGCTTCTTTCGTAGGGCTGTGGTTTCGGAGTTGGAATGGAAGGTCATTCAGTGCTGTCTGCTCTCCCTTGTGTGGGCGGCAGGCTGCCTTTCCGCTCTGCGTTGGGCCTTGTGTGTGAATGTTATTCTTGGGCCACCTGTTGTCGGTCCCCGGGCTCTTTGGTGTTCCGTTTTATATGTCTTGTTCATATGTGCAGGGTGGTATGGGTGTTTCAGTGTGGTACTGGCGTTCCTCTTCCCGAAGGAGCCCTGCTTCTCCTAGTTGGTGTTGCCGCCGCTGTGTGCTTCGCCATGTTTGTTACACTGGGGTGTGTCCTGCTGTTGCGTGACTTCACTGACATTGTGTGCGTCGGTTGTGTGGCGTTGGGTGTTGTCCGTGGATTGGGCGTTGGGGACATGTCTGTAGCAGGCCTGTCACGTGTCATGTGCGTTCGAGGTGGGGCTGATGTGTGTGCTGCTTGGTTGTGTCCCTGTGTCTGTGTGCGACGCATGCATGGCGCTGCGGTTGGCCTCTGCGTTGTGCGCATGTGTGGCGGCGTCATCGCCGCTTTGGGGCCGTGACGGGGTCGTTGGTTCCTAGTCCCAGGTGTTGTCCGCTTTTTCCGCCCTTGCACTGTGTGCGCTGTTTGCGTGCACTTGTTGTGTGTGTGCCTACCTGCGTCTCCGCGGTACGTTGCGTCCTTGGTGGTGCATCAGCAAGAGCATGGGGAGGGCCTGCAGTGCTGGATTCATGCTCGGGGGAGCCGCTTCTTCGTTGTCCGTGCTCGGCGTCCGTGTTACCGCTTCGGTTTGTCGTACGGTATCTCTTGGCCGTGGGAGCCGTTTGTTTGCGGCATCGTAATTTATGCGCCGGGCGGGACGTGTTTTCGTCGGACGGTGTGTGTCAGTTGAGCTGCGCCGCTACGTGTACGGGCGCACTTTGATGGCGGACGGTGTTGCTGGCTTGCCGGCGGTGTTTGGCCTACTTTCGCATCGTAATTGGGCGGGCGTGTGGACTGCTGCGTGCCGGCGGTAACTGGTGGTTTTTGCATCCGCCAGCACAGCGGTTGTGCTTCTGCCCGCCATCGTAATGACCCCCTAAGAGTACTGACTCTGTATTTCTCACTTGAGCAAAAAATGTGAGCCTGGGAAATCATTTTATCTCCCCACTACAAACTGTACAAATTAAGTTATGTGTGATTTTGTTGTCATTTATTTCCCCCTGCCCTTTATTTTCTGATTCTCCAGAAAAAATTGCAGGGAAGGCACTATTTATTGGATACTCTAGGTCCAATTTCAATGAGTCTAAGTTCCACCTTTAATATCTTGTGTTATAAGAAAATTACAATTTTGAATCCTGACAAGGCAACCTCAGTATTCCATCCCTCTGAGGTTGGGTAAATTGAGTGTCATTGAAATGAACAATATTAACACCTATTGTTTACAATGCATAATTGGCACATACGTGTGCTATGCAGCACTACATAAAAAGCAAGTTATTATTATGTACCGATAACATGCTTCTAAATTGGAGCTGCAGGCTTCCTTGAGTTTTCTATGAGACAGGCCGCAAAGTGTGACCAATTTGTCTAAATTTGCTTATTGTAACATAAACATACCAGTATATATAGAGCAGTTTTAAAGAGTGAAAAACAGTTAAAATGTCATTTAAAGTGTTAGAAATTCCAAATTAATCAGATTATCTAAAGTGCTGTTCTTTTAAAGGGGGGTAATTTAGTTGATGTTCTATTTCCTAATACATCTGATAATCAGACAAAATATGTGCAAATTGATTTGTATCCACACTCTATGAAATATATTATGGCGTAGCCCATATCCCATTGCTCCACAAGTATTTTGAATCTGAAAATATAAAAAGTCCTAATTAGTTTAGTACAATACTTTCAAATCTATTTTTTTGCAACATTTATTTATTCATGAAAATGTGTCCATGATACAGCAACAGTGTGCGAAAAGGTTTTGCGGTGCAAAGTTAAAACAGAAGAAGCAAAGCAAAATAGAACAGATCTCAATATGACAAGAGGATGGTGAGAACATATGCAATTCCATCCTTGCAACATAATGGAAGAAAAAGAAAAGGGGGAATGCAGGGAGGGGAGGGATGTTAGCGCAAGGAGGAAGTAGGAGAGAAGGGGGAGTTAACAGGGAGGAGTGGTAGCAGGGTGGTGGCAACAATGTAGATCAAAGACGCCCATTAATTCCATTAATTAGTGGGCAACAGAGTACAGATGCCACAACATAGAAGAACAGCCATCGCCATGCAACGACAGGAGCCAAATGCCCCTGGGGAAACATCCAAATCAAAACAGGGAACTTGCAAAGCTAACCTGGGAGGGCAGGGAAACAAGGGAAGCCAAGTCTACTTGAGTAGAGAACAGAGTGCACGGCAACAAAAGTCTTCAGAGAAGGGGGAAAGAGTGTCTCAAATGGAGAAGGGGAAATCTGTGGAGAGCCTCCTTCTACCGCCCTTCCCTCTTTAGCAGTCATAGAGTCCAAGTCAAAAGAGGGGCATATCATCAAGTCCTCCCAAGAATCACCCATGACATCAATGCAGATAAAGGGGGAACTAAATATGGGCATCACCCAATGGAGGTGGGGTGACCAGTAACATGAAATGGGGAAAGGCAATAGTGAACTGCAATATTGTGAAAATCTAAGTACCTCAAGGACGAATGCGTGGCAGCAGCTCAGAGACAGAGGAGAGTCTCCAGCAGATATAGGAAGGGAACATCAACCTTGAAGGAAGAAAGATGCAAAGCTTAGCAAAGATCAATCTGCCATCCTCGTCAGTCCAGGTCTTAGGAACCTTACAGGGAAGCCTCCGTCAGATGAGAATAGCCACCACAAACATCTTGGACACAATGCCTGAGGGGGAGGTCACACCATTCGCTCCCATTGTTCTACAACTGCTTACTACAGTGCCCACCCATCTCGCTTAAGCTTGAGGAACTCCTCTGGAAAAAGTTGGGATTGTTGAATAAGAGCAATGTCCACATATTTCAACAAAAGGTAGTGCAGGACCTTTTACATTTAAAATAATGTGACAGGCCGTTAACATTCCAAGTGAAGAGTGATAGGGGCTTGGATTTCCTCAGAATGTGGTCAGGAGGCAACACAGGGGTCCCAAAGAAGTTCCCAGGCAATGAATGAAAAAAGCAAAGGAAGGCACCTGATCAGTTTCCCCCAGATAGGGAAAGCCCTCTGCTTTCAGACACACATAGCACAAAACCCCTGCAAGTGAATAAAAACCTCTAACAGGAGTGGGGATGGAAAGAGAAAGTGGTGCCAAGGAAAAGAGAAGGAAGGGAGCTTTATCTTTTGAGTCGTAAGCCAGTCCCTGCTCCAGCCGGACAGTATCAACCCAATCCCGACCCGAATATGAGTGGAAACAGTTCTTCTTAGGATGCAAGCCTGTAGGGGGAGTACTATAGCAATGGGAGTCAGAGGAAGTGAAGGCGAGAGCTGGGGACCTGGGGGAAATGCCAATTGATGCGGCCTCTGGAAGGCTGTTCAAAAGAGCAGAGGGACATCTGGGAGAGTTGCGCATGGTTGTCGATCATGGAGGGAGGACACAAATATTCCCAGGAGTCCATCAAGCTGAGATCAGGGCAAAGACAGCAAAGCTGTAATGGAAGGTTAAAGAAGAAGACTCCCTACATCCACCACGTTGAGAAGGAGAAGAGAGCACAGCACGCCAGCCTCATAAAACAATCACTGACATTACCATCCCCTCAGGCCCTCCGTAAACCAACAAAGCTTGATCAGGACTGTCAAACCTTTTTGTCATCAGGTGCACTGACTGTTGGTGGGTCTTGAGAGGCGATGTAGACCTCTCCCTGTCTCAGCCCTTGTGAAAGTAGTGCACTACTGTTGAAGGCTGGCCCAATCCAATTCTCTACATGGCAGAGGCAACTGTTTAATTGCAGATGAATTGTCCCTAGAATCATTCAGAAAGACACATCCATATTGGAATCGTCCAGTGAGTCTAGAAAATCGTCCAAGTCGTTTTGCTGAGAAAAACCTCGGGTCTTGCCATCCATGGTCACCAGCATGCGCACAAGGTCCAGGAGGCCGAACTTGAGAACCTAGTAGCCATGGTCAGAAAGCCAGAAATTTCTTACATATCATACTGGTGACTGAGGCGTAGTCAGCGGAGAAGGAGATGTGATGCAGCTGGAAGAGCAGCAGGACTTTGAAATAGCGTGCCACCTGCAGGATTGCCCTGGTATGTGAGAGTCGAAGAGTGCAGGCAATGATCGGCCACAGGGAGGCACACTGGGTGGAAGAACAGATGTGAATACGGTGAGTCCTTCAAAACTCCAGAGGTTCAGAGCAGTTGAGACTGAGAAAGTTTGGGAGCATGCCCCATAGAAAAAGTGCCATGCCCTCCTTCTCCACTCCCTCTAGCATGCCATATACAAGTACATTATTATGCCAAGACCTGTCTTCTAGGTCAGTTACCTTGTTTAGTAAAAAGAAAATATCCCTACCCCTGTTGGGCAGTGCATTGTAGCGAGACTCCATGCCACAAAGCCACTAATCCACTACATCTAGTTGAGACTGGAAGGATGAGATATCATGCTGCAGTGACTTCACCTCCATGGTAAGATCAATCATTTCAGAATCCATGGCCAACAACATTGATCCCATTGCTGAGATTTACTTCAGAAGTGTATCTATATCCAAGGCTGTCGGCATTGGTGCAGATGTCTCTTCAGCTGGTTTAGTTGGGTTGACCGCTTCAGAAAACAGCAGTTGCTGGTCTGTGGTTCTGGGGGACAACCTACGAGATCCACGGGGAAAGTCTGGCCAGGACTATGGAGGGTGGGTGGCGCGCAGAGGAAGGTGCCAAGAGTAGGGTGCCTGCAACAACTGGAGCCATGGGGTGGATAGATTTTGACAGAGAGTATGAAAGAGCATCACCCGGTCCCCAGGACTCGCTCGGGTGGTGCAAAAGAATGTGGAAGTGATGAGTAATCAGGACTCACCAGTATAGAGGTCTTAGAATTGTGGAACCAACCTCCACTGAGGGATCTGTAAAGACCAAGTGCAAATAGTAGCCAGAGTTCACAAAGTCCTTCAATAACTGCACACGCATGGCAGGAATTGTTTCGACCCAGGAAGGCTTCCATGTCAGGAGGGGTGCACAGTACTGAGCATGGAGAGAAGCAGGTAAGTAGTAGTGCTGGCTCCCAGCAGAAGGAGGATAAGTATTATCTGCATGGACATAACCACCTCACATCTTACAGCACTGGAGAGCCACACAGGCTTAGAGTAGGAATACGGGTCTAATTGTCAGATGAGGAACATTCAATGGCATAGCTCTCTCCCTGTGGGGTACCACCAAGGCAGGAGACTCTAGAGACTTGGTGTGCCTCAAAGAGAGGATCCTGCAGCCACAGAAGACCATGGGTTTATGGCAAAAGGATATTCTCAGAGCAGCATCAGAGGGAGAGGATGAGGCCACTATGGGGGCCAGGGATTGAGCGCACTGATAGGTCCATTCACCAATGGGATGCTTATGTCATAGAAGGAAAGACATCCAGTGCCAATCAAGGAAGAGAGATAGCAAAGTGTGGGCCCAAGACACTACTGTTTCACCATCACCTCTACAACCACTGCAGAGTGTTAAATAAACTAGCAAGGGTCCTAGACTCAAGTTGTGGCTTCTCAGGGCCAGGATGAAGACGTTGACCTGGCCACTGTCAATAAATATCTCATTACACCTGGGAGAGCAGGTGGGATCTCATCCAAAAGGGGCGCGTCTAAGCCTGGGGTCTGAAGAAGCATCTTGAAGCAGGGTCTAGTTTTTACCATATAGTGCCCCAGGCCCTTTCTGACCACATCTGAAGCATAAGAGTCTCAATTGTCCCTGGCAGCCCACAGACAGGGTTGTGTTAAAATTGTCCACACTCCTATGACCTCTTCGTGTGCATCTTTCTGAACATCAAGATGTAGCACTAACAGGATGTGTCTGTCATTTAGAAGAACAAAATTGGCCAAGAGTAAGGAGTGGGGGCCAACTAGGACTTTCCACAGCTTTAGAAATTACAAGTGACCTTAAACCTTTTGTATTCTTCTGCTTTCTTAAAAAGTTTCCGAGAAGTGACGCAAATCATTTTCGATAATTGTTCAATTTCATTATGATTTACGGTCAAACATCAAGTGACCTTTTGGTAAACTTTTGTAATGTAGTGTCACTTCTGTTTTCCTAATATTTCCAAGAAGTGACCAAAGTGTGTCATGTTCTGCGGTCAAAGCACCTGCTAATGTCGTGATTCTGTGGTCAATAGTTCCTCATTAAAAGAGTATAAATGATCTGCTCTTCAGTCCATTCGACGGACTACCTCGCACAAATGAACCCTTGAGTCATGACGTGTGTGTGTGCCCCCTCAGCCATCTTCTCTAGCATCTTCTCTAGCATCTTTGGCTGAGGCTATAATGCTTATTATATTTTGAAATTGTCTCTTTCTCTCTCCTCTTCATTGCCGTGATTTATAAGCTTACAAAATTGCATGATTTACTTTTTCATCTAGGAAGGTATCTCTGAAACTTGTTATCTTCTAGATTACACGATGATTAACAATGTGCCTTTGCCTTTGACATTCATTGTTCAAACTTGTTCTTCGAATAAAGTGCCACTCTGACTCAGTTCCTGCATCTCACACGTGTGTTTCCTTATTTTAGATAGAGCACCCCTGCTCAAATTAAGGTGGTGTAGTCCAACCAAAAAAAAACACCCTGCAACAGCTGGCGACCACGAGGAACCGTGCACAGACTCCCTAGCGAGCAAGAGTATGGAGCCTGTTCCCTGTAGCAGCGGCCGGACGTTGCCCTTCGGTGCCTCTTTCTGACTGAACAGCCACAGCACACACCGGTAAGTCAAAGAGCCTTTGTTTTTTTCTCTTTGCCTTGTTCCAATGTGATGTTTGGCTGTGGTCGGTAAGGCACTCGTGGGTGCCACGCGGCCCAAACCACAGTCCTTGCTCCCTGGTGTCTTGCCACGTCAAAGAACTCTCTTTAAGGTAACACACGTATGCAGGCGCTCAGCCAGGAGTCAGTGTTAAATTTTGACATTTGAAATTGTGGGTTTTCACTTTTTCATCTTCCATGCATGACTTTTTGCGTATATATAATAGGTAAGGGAGAATAGCACCTTGCGTTTTCCAGTTCCCGCGGGTTGTGAAAGGATCAGAACTCCCCCCCCCAAAAAAATTGTCAGTTCACGTCTTGTGGGTGGCACAGGAAGTTTTAGCCATAGCAGATGTTAGACATCTCCAGCTTTTGCAAGTGACCGTCAGTATAGATATTTTATTACTGACAAGACAATTCAGATGGTAGACATCTCCAGCTTTTGCAAGTGATCGTCAGTATATAAATGTCATTACTGGCAAGACAATTAAAATAGTTTACAAATAAATGACAAGTGATCGTCAGTAGTGACTGGTAAGGGAATTTATAGTGCTTAGAAAAGTATTACAAATGTCCAGCTTCTGCAAGTCATCATCAGCAGTGTCTGGCAAGGGAGTTTATTTACTGCTAAAAGAGCATTAAAAATATCCAGCTTCTGCAGAAAAATAGTTAACTGCTGATGAAGTACAATAAATAAGCTTTGATATATTATGGCTTTAAATAAGAAATTGGTTTTAAAAATGCGTAGCTAAGGAAAGGGAAGTATGTCTCTTTCAAAGTAAGTTTCCGTTTGTGGCTTCCTGTTCTCATTTGAAGCCAACGTCAATGCTCTTACGAATTCGTTCGTCCTTTCTATTTTCTGCAAACATTGAAATGCACTGTTTTGTTCTCTAAGTAATTCTAAAAGACTGGTCCACTTTCTTACACCATGTTTGCATGATTGCTCACTCGTGGTTTTTCTCTCTTCTCATCTTTCATTGACTCTGTTGCGGTTCTGTCTACAAAATAGGTGCCTGGTGCACCCATTACAATTGTGTTTCATTCGTGCATTTGTTTAGCGAGAAAAATAACTAGGTGTATAAAAGCATAGGCATATGTTGTGTGCATGTTAATTCTATACGTGGCCGCTGTTAAAGTTCCTGTTACATTGAGCACACCCTGTCACCTCCCATTCTCCCATCCCCATGTCTGGAGGGATTTCGCAGGCAATTATTGTCCACAACACACAGCCAACATTTTAAGTTTCTGGTCACTATTACGCCCTAGACTTAGATAGGCCAGCTATTGGTTGCCTTCCAATACCAGATGACCTTCTTCTTCCATCCCCTCCCCATGAACAATGACATAATAAATTCAGGTCAAACACTGCAATGTCTTACTGGCCCCCGGCTCAATGATAGAAGCTGTAGTTCCAGGGCTGCCAGGTTAAATAGACTGAAGCTTACACCAGCACAAAATACTGCAGCACCAAGCAACTAAGCACCAAATAATTTACTCCTACCTGCGTCCAATTCAACAACAGCCCAAGCAGTAAAGAGTGCCACCTCTCCAGACACAAGCAGTAGCCCAAATGCAAGCACTGATCCAGGAAGTACAGCTACAGAGCACACACAGTTAGCTATTAGAAATGAAAATTTTGAAATTGTAGCTCATGTACAAGGAAGTTAGTGACACTGGGCTAAGAGCAACGTAAATATCAGAGCAGATGGTGATCATTAGACAGAAGAAAGGAATTAGCGAAGTAAGACTGTTCTTCTCTCCCGATTTCATGTGCACAGAACTAGGGAGACAAGAGGGGAGGCAAATTGATGGAATGGAATGCACACTAACTACACCAAATTTTCGTCTTGGATAACATATAACATTTCCTGGCTGGGGATTCAATGACACGTATCCCCTATCCACAACAATACGCTTCAAAATATAAGTCCAATACATTATTCTAGGCCCTTAGGAGCAAAAGACTAGAAAATACGGCGTATTACACAACATGCATGACACATAATGAACGTGAGTTGGGTTTGTGGGAGCCTGTGTTTGACTTCATGGTCACAGGTTCAAATGCTACCAGGTCTGTTCAGCCCTTCATCATTCTGAGGTGGATAAAATGAGTACCATTGAGTTGGGGAACAATAAAGATCTGCTATTTGACGCCAAAATACCCTTCTGAGTGAACGTGCGCTTTACAAAAAACACATGTTATGTTAAAGTAGGCTCTATTTAGCATAACGTACAATTAAACACAACACATGCTTTTTGATGTTACGAGGTATTGAAGGGTTAAACGATTTTCTCTTGGGCTGCCTTTATATTAACGGCTCCTGGCTGGCCACAGATTTTAGGCGTTGAGCCAGGCAAGAAAGACATAATGCAATAGATTTCCTGTGGTTACAAACAGAACAGGAAACTTGGAAATAAATATATATATGTATACAGTTGGCAGAACACGAAGAGCTGTGTAAGTGTGTAAATGAATTAACAGTATTGAAAAAATATAGTTTTAGTGTATAAGTTTCCTGTCCCGTACAACAGATTATGTTAAGTGCGTTGAGGGGAAAAAAATGTATTGTTTCAAGGAATAGTTTTAAAGAATGAATTGGGAGAGACTGATTCTCTTCCCTACCGTGGCAGACATGCCACGGTGAACAAGACAAATAAAATGCCTAGGATCACACAATTTGGTAAAGGGGAAGCTGAGATTAAATACAGGGTTTCAGGTTTCACGTTATGCAGTTTAGTGACTGGGTATGTATATATCTATATCTATATTATCTACTGGTGGTCGCCAGTAGATAGTTATAGTTACAACCTATTATCCATAGGAAATCCGCGACATTCTATTTGAAATAACTCTCTTGCCGGTTGACGTATCTTCGCAAAATTTTCAAACTTTGTGGCCCGCTCCGGTCCGCTCCTACCCTGAAAGTCTCGGGGGATTCGTCAAGCGGGGGCCGAGAAAAAGGGGGTCCCAAACGCGTTTTCCCCATGCAATTTTCCATAGGAAACTTTAGACACGGCTACAGCCGAACTGCTGAACGGAATTACACCAAATTTGGCAAAGAGGTAGTTCTTGGTTCAGAAAGAACCCTTTTGTTAAATGGTGTAAATCCGTTCAGTAGTTGCTGAGAAAATCAAAAGTAAAAAGATAGTGATATCTATGGCCGAGTAGGGTCCGCGTACCCTCCCGATCACGAGCTGCATGTTAATTGGCTGTCAGCTGGCTGTCAACATTCCGATTCAGGAAATGTTGGCAGCCATTTTATCCCTCGGTAGAACCGAAGGACAGAAACAAGTGCGCAAGCGCACAAAGGGAGCAGGGTAGAAACACCCTGACCCCTAGGTTTGCTCAGGGGTCCCACAAGGACCCCCTGGGCAAAAAAAGATAAAAATCGGCAGGATGCGCTCAGGGTGCGCGAATCCTGCAGAAAAAAAAAATCGAGCGCGGTCTCCCGCGCTCGATGTTAATGGCCCCGGGTGGGCCAAGTCCCGGGGGCATGCTGGGGGGTTAATTTTATGTGTGGGGGCCTCTAAGGGCCCCCAAGCCCGAGGACCACCACCCCCGGGGCTTTATGTATAATGGTGCGGGAGGGCTCTGAGCCCTCCCGCAGCCCGAGACCACCACCTCCCCGGGGCTTCTTTTTTAAATTAAAAACCTGTGTGGGGGGCTCCAGCCCCCACACGCCCGAGACCACCACCTCCCCGGGGCACTAAGAAAAATTAAAATGGGGGTCCGTTTTGGACCCCCAAGCCGGGACCACCACCTCCCCGGGGCTTTCAAAATGTAGGGAGGGGGCCGCGCGGCCTCCTCCTGAAGCCTGTGGTGGCCCTGGGGACCGCCACCCCCAGGGCCGGCTCCTGCAGTGTCCCGGGTGCCTACCCCGGGACACTGCTGTTTGCAATGACAGGACGGGAGCCTCGCGGCTCCCGTCCTGTCATTGCAAACTGCTTTGGATATTGGAAGAGAGAGCAGGAAACCTGCTCTCTCTTCCAATATCTTTTCCCTGCTCTCTCTTCCAATATCCAAAGCCGATTGCTTTTCCACATGGGGAGCAGCATGTTAGCTGCTCCCCATGTGTAAGCAATGCCGGCTCCCGTAGGACACGGGGAGCCGGCGGGACTGTGGGGGCTTGGGGACCCCCACAGTCCCAACGAGAGCCAGGCCCGGGGGATGGGGTCCCCGGGGCCATAAGTGGCCACGGAGGGGGCCACGCAGCCCCCTCCCCAAAGTAAAAAAAGGGAAAAAAATTTAAAAAAGTGCAAGGCCGGCCCGGAGGATGGGGTCCCGGGGCCTTAAATGGCCTGAGGAGGGGGCCACGCAGCCCCCTCCAAATAAAAAAGAGGCCATGCCCCGGGGATGGGGTCCCCGGGGCCAATACAGGCCCAGGGAAGGGGGCCACGCGGCCCCCTTCCCGTTTTTAATTTATTTTAATTTAAAAAAAGGGGTAAGGCCCTGGGGGATGGGGTCCCCAGGGCCTAAAAATAGGAAAAAGGAAGGGGGCCACACAGCCCCCTTCAGAGGAAAAAAACAACAACAAAAACGATCGGGCCCGTAGGCCCGCCCCTTCCTTCACCACTCTGCAAACGCGCCCCCTGGCGTGTTTGCAGAGAAGCGAATTCCCCTTGAATACTGGGGGTCCCTGGGGGCCAACTAGCCCACCAGGAACCTCCAGTATGCGCCAGGGGCTGCCTTGCAGAGAGGTGTACAGAGGCCACGCCCCTTTTACACCTCTCTGCAACGCAGCTCTATGGCGCTTTTGGAGTATATGGTGGGCTAGTTGCACCCCAGGGACCCTCAGGATTGAATGGGAGTTAATCCCCCGACTTAAAACGCGAGACGGGCGCGTTTGCACAGTGGTGAAGGGAGGGGCGGGGCTTCAGGTGACATGTGTGCAAACAGGCCCCGTGGCGCGTTTTAAGATGGGGAATTAAATCCTCTTCAATCCTGAGGGTCCCTGGGGGCCAACTAGCCCAACAGGTACGTCCAGAAAGCGCCACCGAGCTGCGTTGCAGAGAGGTGTAAAAGGGGTGTGGCCTCTGTACATGTCTCTGCAACGCAGCCCCTGGCGCATACTGGAGGTTCCTGGTGGGCTAGTTGGCCCGTAGGGACCCTCATGATTCAAGGGGACTTAATCCCCCAACTTAAAACGCGCCACGGGGCGCGTTTGCACAGATGTCACCTCAGGCCCCGCCCCTCCCTTCACCATTGTGCAAATATTCCTCTAAAATCAGCCGAAATACGAATTCTGATTTACTCACCTGTTATCAGGAGAGACCTCAGTGCTGCATCTTTCAGCCCAGTACTAATCCTGAAAAGTAATTTTAACCGTACTTACCAGTAACTTGAATTTCCTTCCATAGGATAACATTGACTGGTTTCACTTGGAAATTCTTCTAAGTGTGGAGTTTTGGAACTTTAAAATATTCCTCTAAAATCAGCCGAAATACGAATTCCGATTTACTCACCTGCTATCAGGAGAGACCTCAGTGCTGCATCTTTCAGCCCAGTACTGGTCCTGAAAAGTAATTTTAACCGTACTTACCGGTAACTTGAATTTCCTTCATAGGCTAACATTGACTGGTTTCACTTGGAAATTCTTCTAAGTGTGGAGTTTTGGAACTTTAAAATATTCCTCTAAAATCAGCCGAAATACGAATTCCGATTTACTCACCTGTTATCAGGAGAGACCTCAGTGCTGCATCTTTCAGCCCAGTACTGATCCTCAAAAGTAATTTTAACCGTACTTACCGGTAACTTGAATTTCCTTCATAGTCTAACATTGACTGGTTTCACTTGGAAATTCTTCTAAGTGTGGAGTTTTGGAACTTTAAAATATTCCTCTAAAATCAGCCGAAATACGAATTCCGATTTACTCACCTGTTATCAGGAGAGACCTCAGTGCTGCATCTTTCAGCCCAGTACTGATCCTCAAAAGTAATTTTAACCGTACTTACCGGTAACTTGAATTTCCTTCATAGGCTAACATTGACTGGTTTCACTTGGAAATTCTTCTAAGTGTGGAGTTTTGGAACTTTAAAATATTCCTCTAAAATCAGCCGAAATACGAATTCCGATTTACTCACCTGTTATCAGGAGAGACCTCAGAGCTGCATCTTTCAGCCCAGTACTGATCCTGAAAAGTAATTTTAACCGTACTTACCGGTAACTTGAATTTCCTTCATAGGCTAACATTGACTGGTTTCACTTGGAAATTCTTCTAAGTGTGGAGTTTTGGAACTTTAAAATATTCCTCTAAAATCAGCCGAAATACGAATTCCGATTTACTCACCTGTTATCAGGAGAGACCTCAGAGCTGCATCTTTCAGCCCAGTACTGATCCTGAAAAGTAATTTTAACCGTACTTACCGGTAACTTGAATTTCCTTCCATAGGATATCATTGCCTGCTTTTTGCTGAAAAAGTTTCTAAGTGTTGAGTTTTGAAACATACAAATATTCCTCTAAAATCAGCCGAAATACGAATTCCGATTTACTCACCTGTTATCAGGAGAGACCTCAGTGCTGTATCTTTCAGCCCAGTACTGGTCCTGAAAAGTAATTTTAACCGTACTTACCGGTAACTTGAATTTCCTTCCATAGGCTAACATTGACTGGTTTCAATTGGAAATTCTTCTAAGTGTGGAGTTTTGGAACTTTAAAATATTCATCTAAAATCAGCCGAAATACGAATTCCGATTTACTCACCTGTTATCAGGAGAGACCTCAGTGCTGTATCTTTCAGCCCAGTACTGGTCCTGAAAAGTAATTTTAACCGTACTTACCGGTAACTTGAATTTCCTTCCATAGGCTAACATTGACTGGTTTCACTTGGAAATTCTTCTAAGTGTGGAGTTTTGGAACTTTAAAATATTCATCTAAAATCAGCCGAAATACGAATTCCGATTTACTCATCTGTTATCAGGAGAGACCTCAGTGCTGCATCTTTCAGCCCAGTACTGATCCTCAAAAGTAATTTTAACCGTACTTACCAGTAACTTGAATTTCCTTCCATAGGATATCATTGCCTGCTTTTTGCTGAAAAAGTTTCTAAGTGTTGATTTTTGAAACATACAAATATTCCTCTAAAATCAGCCGAAATACGAATTCCGATTTACTCACCTGTTATAAGGAGAGACCTCAGTGCTGTATCTTTCAGCCCAGTACTGGTCCTGAAAAGTAATTTTAACCGTACTTACCAGTAACTTATATTTTCTTCCATAGGAATCCATTGTCTGGTTTTCAGCAGAAAAGTTTCAAAGTGTCGATTTTCACAAACTACAAATATTCCTTAAAAATCGCCTGTATGACTTAAACGCATTCTTTCAACTGTTTACAGGAGATGCACCAGTGCTGGATCCAGGATCCAACACTGAGTAAGAAAAAGTAACGATAACAGTTTTTACCTGCTAAGTGAATTTCCTTCCATAGGATAACATTGGTGATTCTATGAGAAAAAGTTTCTAAGTGTCAACTTTTAAAATACAATAATATTCCTTAAAAATCACGACTGTAACCAAAACGCTTTTACTCAACTGTTTACAGGAGATGTACCAGGACTGAATCTAGGATCCAGTCCTGTGGTTAGAAAAGTAATCCATAAAGTAACTAATTGCATTTAACTAGAAATTCACATTGAGCTGAATGTTGCATTGTGTATGAAAATGTGTTGCCCATTGCAACAACTGTAACTACTGTACTTAAAAGTCTATTGCCTATGTGCAAAGTATTTAAACTAAAGTAATTCATTCTGAAAAGTATTTTTTGTAATGTAATGTATAATGTAATTACAATGTAATTTAAAAAATAAAATATGTAAAAGAAATTGTTTCTAAAAATGTAGTAAATCAGTGTGAAAAAATTAATATAAAAATTAATACATTTAAAAATTGTCATTTAAAAAACCTTTGAAATTCACTGAAAAAAACGTAGGTTTCAGGCACGTTATAGTTACAAATTAGCATTTTAAAAACCTTTGAAATTCACTGAAAAAACCATAGGTTTCAGACACGTTATAGTTAGAAATTAGCATTTAAAAAACCTTTGAAATTCACTGAAAAAACCATAGGTTTTAGGGACAGTTATAGTTAGTTGGACATTGCACTCGTACAAAACCCGTGAAATTCCCCTGTTATAGTTAGTTCAGCTAACTATAACTCGCGCCCACAATGCACTGCTGATGACGTCACATATTACATCACTCATGACATGGTCAGTGACATCACTGATGACATCACTGATGACATCTCAAATGACATCACTGATGACATCATCCACGTGATAATCTGATGCAGCTCCTCACACCCTAATATAACCTTTGATACACCCAATCTAAATTACAGAGTGCCATTCGCAAAACCATAGACACTCCAACACCAATAACTACATACCCACTCACTGATTCTTAGGTCTACACACACACATCCACTCACTCACCCGTACAGTCACTCATACTTATGGTCACTCAGTACAGGACTATCATATGCACTCTTACTCCTATATAGACACTCAAACACCGCCACTCATCCATAGAGGTACTCACACACCTAGTCAGTCATGCAAATAATTAAACACACTGGCATTTACTCACCTATACAGTTATACACACACCAGCTCACTTAATCATACAAATACTAGCACATTGTTACGCTCTTATACAATCACTGATACAAGCACACACTCATCCATACAGCCACTATCACAATCACTCACTCTCGCTTATAGCTATTTATATACTCCAATACACATATATACTGCCTTTCACATATGTAGTTACTCACACATGTACCACTGGGACATACATTCACTCACTAACACACTCTTACACACACTTACCCACCCATACAGTCTATCACAGATGCACTCTTGAAACCATCCACCCAGTGAATCACCCACTCACACATCTATGCACAGTCGCACACACCCCATCCACACAAACACTCAGGCACCCATACAGATACTCATAGAACCAATCAATAACCCATATAGACACTCATGTAGCTATTCGCAAATCCATGCATCCACTTACACACCAACAGACGGATACAGACATTCACACAGTTTAGTCACTAACCCATGCATTCAGTAAGATACGTTTAATCACTCACTTGTAGAGTCAGTCACGCACGTACTAAATCATCCATTCAGACACTTATACACCCACTCATTCTTCAATACGCCTTTCCCTATATATATTAAACATATTTAAACTTTACAGAAACACACAGTCACTGGATGATGTCATCAGTGATGTCATTTGAGATGTCATCAGTGATGTCATCAGTGATGTCACTGACCATGTCATGAGTGATGTAATATGTGACGTCATCAGCAGTGCATTGCGGGGCGTGAGTTATAGTTAGCTGAACTAACTATAACGGGGGAATTTCACGGGTTTTGTACGAGTGCAATGTCCAACTAATTATAACTGTCCCTAAAACCTATGGTTTTTTCAGTGAATTTCAAAGGTTTTTTAAATGCTAATTTCTAACTATAACGTGTCTGAAACCTATGGTTTTTTCAGTGAATTTCAAAGGTTTTTAAAATGCTAATTTGTAACTATAACGTGCCTGAAACCTACGGTTTTTTCAGTGAATATATATATATATATATATATGCTTCGCTCCCCTATGACCACTGAACTAAAGAAAGACTACTTACCAACCACCTCTTTGCCTGGCATCAATTAAAAGAATTGTGCTGTGTTCGGTGTGGGCTTGGTTCGTGAATAGAAATAATTGAGCTTAATGGCACAGCACATCAGGGCTTTGTTCACAGACTTCCCTCATTTTAAGTATGTGAATTAGACCTCTCTAGAATACGGTTTTAGGGTCCACTTTGGTACAGAGACCAGAGATCCGTAGGAAAAGATTACCACAGATAGCCGCCACACTGATTTCCCCCACACACGCCCCAGTGCTAGGAAATGCGAGGAATAAATAAGAAGTGCTAATATAAAGTGTATTTCAATGTAGAAGGATAATATGCATGGAGTAGCGATGCTCAGTATTGCAATATTGTCAGAATAAAATGTGTGTAGATTTAAAAATGACTTTTAAACTCATGTCTGGTTAGGAGTTCCACCAGTGCATTTGTGTTTTTATTTCTGAATATTGTGCCTACACAATTGCACAGCTACTGTTTCACACCTGGTCACAGGTCATAGACAGAGAATGTTTCGTGAGGAGTAGACAACATATTGGGTGTGACAGGTGGGTTAGGTGTGAACATATAAAAAAAAAAAAAAAAAAAGAGGGGAGTACAACTAGATCCCCTAGATTTTATCTATAGGCAGGCTGTAACAGGAAAAAATGTCATACCACAGGCCCTACTACAAGTTTCCCACATGTTTGGATCAAAGTTGGACCATGTGTCCACTGTGATATTCAAGCAGCAACAAATTTCAGCAATGCCTGAACGGACTGCTTGAAAATAAAATAAGCAAGATAAGTGCCACAATTGAGGGAAAGGAAAAAATAAATAAATAATTAATTAATTAAGAAAAAGAAAAATTGTTTATTGCCCATGGATCACCCTGTTTTCACTCAGAAATATTCCAAGTTCTGATCACCACTTAACATCCCATCAGCTTGACACTGAACAATTAATAAATGTATCGATACCAGCAACTAGACCTAAAAGTGAAAGTGAAAGTTCTTCTGAAAATATGAAAAATGAAATATAAGAGTATTTGTATGAGTTAAAACGCGCTGCGAAGTTTCTTTCTACTCAGGTATCCCGGCAAGCAGCTAAGATCTGCCAGCAAGAATCTGGTGACAGTTCCCAGGTTCAGGAAAGACAGATGGGGGGGAGGGCTTTTTCTCTGGCTGCAGCTAATCTGTGGAATTCCCTCCCTCCTTCAATTTCGGCTCTGGAAATTCATTTTGCGTTCCGTAAGGCCCTGAAGACCTGGCTCTTCACCAGCGTGAATCTGTGTGCCCTTTGCATCTCTGATACCTGTCCACAGCGCCTTGACACCCCTGGGCTAAGTTTGCGCTTTATAAAGCTTGTATTCATTCATTCATTCCAAGAGGAAGGAGAAGGGCCCCATCAATCCTGAGCTTCCGCCAATTCGTCCGGGAACACTGATCTCTGTTCAAAAAACTGTCAGACGCTGGAAAGATCCAAAATTTGAAGGACATTTTAAAGTCATAGACTCTTCACCAACAGCTATCGGCATTGCCAAAAAGAAAGGATTAATGGAACAGACTTCAGGGTCGACCCTGCACCCCCTCAACACTGAACGACGAACTAGAGGAGGGTAACTTGTTCCCATTGACTGTCCCAGAAGAAGAAGACGATGATCGTTTGGTGGTCTATGGACTCAGCTGCCGCCACACAGAAGTGTCCTATGCGAAGCTATGTATTTGTATTCTACTATTTTATATTATTGTTGGAGTGGCACTCGCTATGTTTAACTGGTACGCTGTTATTGTCCAATGTGTTCGTACAAAGGCTTGTATTTCACAAAGTAGTGAAGCTGCCAACACCACTATGTTTTTTGCAACACCACCCCCTCTACCAGCCACCACATATCCTGAAAAAGGCCCCCGTAGCGATACAATATGTCCAAAGCCCCTGACAGTAACATTAGCAACACACACACCAGTATGCGCCCTAGGTCTCCGACTCCTTCCCCGGTTGAAAATAATACAGAATGGGACAATACCATTGATCTGACACTACGCCCCCACTGTTGTCTCGCCGACGCAGACAGACCCTGCCAGCCTGGTTTCGTGACATCAATAGGGCCGTCGTCTACTCCATCCTGCAACAACTGCAACACCACAAGCGCTCACCCAAACTCCAGAATTCTGACGAGTCAGCAGGGGGCCATGGGGTCCATAACTCCCTACTAGACAACATATGGTATAAGGATATGTCAAAAGATGGAAAGCAGATAACAAACGAATACTGCTATGTGTGCCATGCAGTAGGCGCAGATAGACTGATTTTCCTAAGGGAAATACCACCACACACTGTAGAATATCTCCTACACCTTTTCCTCTACAGAATACAGGGGCAGGTTCAGATTATTGAGGCCAACTTCTCTAAAGTGTTTGTAAATAGAACCACACCCCAATGATGCATGAGGTTATCACTGACAATTCCAGAATAGAAGGGAAGGTAACAAAGATATTTTAGATAGGAGTTCCTGATTCCGACTTTAGTGTAGCGTTTGGTAGGAACAATGGGTTTATGATAACAGGATCACTATCGGACTGTCATGACTCTTTGCCCCACTGCCCAAATTGCCCATGCCAAAATAGAACGCTTATTTGCATAAATTTACGTCCATGACAAACGCAGTGCCCCAGGTTACTTGAGATATAGAGCAGTGTCCTTAGGGCTACATAGGGTAGACTCAGATTATGAAAATGGAAGTCTACTTGGGGTGGGGAGAAAATGTCCAAAATTATAAAAAGATTACAAATTAAAGTCACCTCTTCTCTGTTTTCTAGGAAATGGCACGGTACCTGTTGGGCGCAACTCTGGATGCAACAGCACCATCTATAATTTGGACATGCAATATGGCACCTCCGGCCTAATGGACTTGTACTGGGCCTGTGGAGAACGTCTCTATCTCCAACAGCCTCCTCGATGGAGCAGCCTGTGCTCACTAGAACAATGCACAAAGTCTCCCTGATCGTTCCAGCAGCCAATATCTCCAACATCCATGCCCATCTCTGGTCTGTTACCTTGCTCCACCGACATTGGCAGTATGCTGAGTACTATGGGTGAACAGCATTCAAAGACATACTACAGGAGTTCCGCCTATTGAACAGGGTCCAGCTATCTGCAGAAAGACCAAGAGGAGGGTATGCCTTCGGATAGGGAGTCTGTGCTGCACATTGCCAACGATGAAGAAAATAGCTCCATCACCAAGGCCATCAAGGACTTGAACAACATAGAAAAGAAAATGATTGCTGGGTGAGGTGCCATAGCATACACAGCCTCTGATTGGTTGAACTTTGACTGTATACCTTCATGGCTGTCTGCCATTCTAAAAATGTTTTGTTACCATTTTTTTGGTGTGCTGTTGCTCCTCTGTTGTACCGTGCAGTTATACTGTAATTTTGCTACAAATACTTATAGTAAATTAGTAGGTATGAATTATGTAGGAATAGGGAACATTCAGAAAGTATATATATAGGAAAAAGGATAGAACAGGGAATGGGGATAACTTAGCACTTATAGAAGTAGTAGAAGTCAGAACAATAGGACAACAGTAAATGCAGCCTGCTACCATTACCCAGTGCCAGGTCAATAGCCCCTAACTCACCACTAAAAGATGCCAACTGAGATAGGATTTAAATATGGATCCACCATCACCTACACAGACACCATAAACATTGCTCATTGACATACCTGAAGGAGAGTATATAGCGTTAAGGAAGAAGCAGGAGAGCCAATGTTCCAAATGTGCCAATGTTCCAATGTGAATGACACCCCTGGGATACACCAACTAGAAGGAGGGCCTGCAAAGTATGCTGTAAGAATTTTGTTCAAGAATGAACAAGAGGAGGGAATGAAGCAGGGTCTATATTTTACCATATAGTGCCCCAGGCCCATTCTGACCACATCTGAAGCATAAGAGTCTCAATTGTCCCTGCCAGCCCACAGACAGGGTTGTGTTAAAATTGTCCACACTCCTAAGACCTCTTCGTGTACATCTTTCTGAACATCAAGATGTAGCACTAACAGGATGTGTCTGTCATTTAGAAGAACAAAATTGGCCAAGAGTAAGGAGTGGGGGCCAACTGGGCCAACTGGGACTTTCCACAGCTTTAGAGATTGCAAGTGACCTTAAACCTTTTGTGTTCTTCTGCTTTCTTAAAAAGTTTCCGAGAAGTGACGCAAATCATTTTCAATAAATGTTCAATTTCATTATGATTTACGGTCAAACATCAAGTGACCTTTTGGTAAACTTTTGTAATGTGGTGTCACTTCTGTTTTCCAAAATAGTTCCAAGAAGTGACCAAAGTGCGTCATGTTCTGCGGTCAAAGCACCTGCTAATGTCGTGATTCTGTGGTCAATAGTTCCTCATTAAAAGAGTATAAATGATCTGCTCTTAAGTCCATTCGATGGACTACCTCGCACAAATGAACCCTTGGCTCATGACGTGTGTGTGCTCCCTCAGCCATCTTCTCTAGCATCTTTGGCTGAGGCTATAATGCTTATTATATTTTGAAATTGTCTCTTTCTCTCTCCCCTGCATTGCCGTGATTTTTAAACTTACAAAATTGTATGATTTACTTTTTCATCTAGGAAGGTATCGCTGAAACTTATCTTCTAGATTACACAATGCTATTTTTGATTAACAATGTGCCTTTGCCTTTGACATTCATTGTTCAAACTTGTTCTTCGAATAAAGTGCCACTCTGACTCAGTTCCTGCATCTCACACGTGTGTTTCCTTATTTTAGATAGAGCACCCCTGCTCAAATTAAGTTGGTGTAGTCCACCTAAAAAAAAACACCCTGCAAAAATCTCTGAGACTCCAGAAATGTTTATGGGGCAGTTCTGCCCCAGGCATCATAGCCTACCCAACCAATGCTGCCAGCTGGACGAGAGAGGTGCATCTGCACCCACGAGCAAGCCTGCACCAAGATGGTGGCAACCTTTGAGGGAGCAAAGGAAGCTACCAATCAGTCCAACCAGGCCCATCTCCTACACCACATGGGGCCCGAGCATCCTGAAGGCAGTGACCAACTTCGACACTGCAAGGAGGGCAACTGAAAGGCCTCATGGGTCAGCAAAAGGCATTGGTAGACTGCACAGTGACAGAGGTTCAAAGAGGAGCTGCCATCATGGTCAGCTCATCATAAATCCCTCCATTAAGAAACATGCCCCAAGACCAGCCATCTTGGAGTGGAGTAAATTTATTACTTACATTGAGTAAATTGCCAGTTTCTTTAAATCAATTTGTAAATCCATTTTCAAGTCAGCACACATCATCTTTATCAAATAGGTCCTGTACAGTTTCACTTCAAGGGGGCAGCAGTATTGCTCTGGAGATAAATGTAATTTCTAGGGAGATGTGTGTCGCAGCAGCCAGGGCAGCGGACTCCGGAGCACCGGACTCATGGTTTGATCGCCGGCGGCAGCTCTGCCCAGCACCACGTGACACTGGGCACTAGCTCGCTTAATCTTCCTGATGGCTCCAGCGCCTTGAGATCCTCAGGGGTGATTAGTTCTCACTTTACAAATACTGGGCTATAGGATTACGTCATAAATAAGGCTGTCAGTTCCTACAATTCATTTCATGTTCTTGTGATATCGTCTCACACATATGGTCATACTGGACTTTCATTTCTTCAAATATAAAAAACGTACTTGTCTCTAGACCATTGGCTCCAGAATGAACTATCCACCTAGTAAGTGTAGCTGCTTCATTGATTAAGAAATAACATCTTTGCAGTGACACGACTCATTGATACTGAGGTATCAAAAGTTCAGCTTGTGCATAGACCTTTTTCACACCCTCTTTTCTAGTACAACCTAAACAAATCTCTCCTGTTCCCTGCATCTTCCCCTGAAATGATCAATGGCACACTTGTATTTTGCATAACATATCTGTGGTCCTTCTGTGGACTGTCTTGAGTTGATCTTGTTGATTGCAGCTTGCCATCATTGACTAATCTGTCTGTGCATAGCCTTAGCCAGCTCACTGCAGGAAAGACCTAGTTCATTTCCTGTACGAACATGGTAGAAACCAAGGAGCCAATGTCGATAGCAGGGGCAAAAAAATCACACCAAGTAGATGCCTCCTATCTTTCATCATTCTGCAAGTTCAAACCCTGGGTAACAAAGCATGAACTCTGGTTACTATGCTTGTCATAATCTTCAAAAATAAAGGCAACACCAATTAAATTAACAGACAGATGGGGTGGGGGTACAAAAAGATAGCATACACATAGCAATTAGGGCCCAAAACATTAAAATCAAAATCAGAGACTTTAAGGTGCACCACACTTTTACTCACATCATGCAGATTGTTTTTGGCTTTCATAATTTATATTTAGTCTTGTCAGGCTTTAAGCTATTACTTTTCTATCTAATTTATCATAAGGCGTGTGCTTCTGTCACCAGCGTGTACAGTCTCTGCTCCAAAATCAGCAGAGATACAATTTCAAGGGCAGGCTTGTAGGTAAATTTCATCTCCCTCACTCCTTCAGTACTAGATTATGTCAGATTTTGTAGTGGGTAAAAATGTGGCCGCACACAGGGCCTAATATACTTACGGTTATAGCATTCATAAAGAAAGTGCAAAAGCCATTTAATGATTTAGAAAAGCTTTTACAGATCGTTAAATGGGTTTAGGAAACCATTACGAATCAGTATTTAGAAGAAACGAGTTAGGGGCATCACTTCCACTCCCTCATGGTATGTATTAATATTTTGTAACCGAAATCTGGTCACAAAATGTTTCCTGTTTTACCACCACCTCAAAGAAGGTAGTAACACATTTACAAATCCGAAGGGTTCCCAAGGAGTCCCCTTTCCCTTTGCTGGTGAATGTTTAAAAAACATTTCTTAGAGTAGGCAGTGGTCCACTGGACACTTCTTACTAATAATAAATCTTTGTAAAACATTTCATTATTCTTTTTAATTGCATCTCATTCCCCATTTAGTAAAACAGACTGTATTAAAAAAAAAAAGATTGTTTTATCGAAAAGCAATCACAGACAGGCTTGCAGCAAGCCACCATGCGTGTGATTGTAGCTAATCGCAGGGGGTTGCAATTGGTGACCTACCTTATTAATATTTATGAGGTAGGTCTAATTCCGACCCACTGCAAATCAAAATTTTTCAAACAGACCTATTAAATCATAGGTTGGTACACAAAACAAAATACAAATGCATTCAGTAAAATCAAACTGCAACCACTTTTATCAAATGCATTTTAGTGCATGGGCCCCTTACTGTAGAAGTCTCTCACTTTTGTCTGACAGGTATTAATGTGATTTAATCACATAAGCAGTTGTACAGTGCTCTTCATTCCGGTTTATCTCTGGCATACATTGATCCCTGAGGTTGAACTTTGAAAACATGAACTCTGTCCGTTTTGGATATAGCTAATACACTTGCTCCCTGAATGTAAAGGTCTTTGATATCCATTTAAGAAATAGAAGCACAGTATTTCTCCAAGAATCTGATGAAGACTGTGGAAATCTCCATAATTTTACTATTAAGGTGTTTGCAAAATGTCCTTTAGTGAGCAAGGGGCACAAGGAAGTGTATATCAACTTTGCTCCATCATAACATGGTCACTGCTGGTTCGAGAGCGAGCGGAATTAAGTTTGAGTGGATGTTAACCTGAATAACATTGTCTTAATAATATATATGTTTCTCCACAATAATGGGGAATACTTGTCATCCAATTATAGAAAAGGATTTAACAGAATTGTCAGTACAACAAGCTAGGGAGATACAGCCCTAGAAAGCCCCACTTTCCCTATTATGTCAGGAACATCCGCCTCTCGAAGGACTTTGTAATGGAAACAATGCCTTTTCAATATTGGATTCCCTTTTCTACCAAGATTATTGCATAATTACTTACACTAGTGCTCCCAAAGAAACTTACTGGCAGACTTCAAAGTCCTCAGAATAAAATGGTTACGATATGTGTGAACATGCAGGGGTACAACTGCATTAAACTAGTCTTGAAAGTGATGGAGCGTGATTATTTTATTGTGTTTTGCTCGATCAATTCCTGCTCATTGGGTGTGATACTAATACATACTTAAGAAGCATGACTAACAGTGTGTCTCGTGAAACACGTGAAAGTTTAAAACTGCATCGTAAAAGTATGCAGAAGGGTCGCAAACTGGTTTGAGATTAAGTCGTTCATGACAGAGATAAAAACTACTAATGTGCTATGACAAAAATGTGAAATGTAATAATGTAGTCTGTAGTTTTTAGCAAAATACGATCATGAAAATGCTCAAGTAAAATTATTCCTGCTCATGTTATCATCGCCATGTAAATCTAAAAGAAAGTGCTTGCTCGTTTATTAATTAAACATAATCAGACAAAGCTTATAAGTATAATGAAATGGTGTTCTCATATTATTTCTTATGCATCTCTATTTCTCTAATGTTTTCAAAGTTAGCACGTTTTTCTTTAGAAAATGTTGATTTAGAGGTTTTTCATGTGGGCCTCAAAATGTATTTGTATTTTGTCCTTCATTATTTCCTTCGAATAGACTAGAAATGCTGACCTGATTGCACTGTAGCTACGAGTATTATCGCGGAAGTTTCTTTCCTACAGTTTGAATAATGGACATCCTCTCTGCTAGTACAAAACTGTGTCAACCTTGTTGCAAGCTCAGAAGAGACGTGTGGAGCGGACATGTTAAGTTGCAAATGTATTTCCTATTTCCGAGGAGAAGTGATATTGCATATTTTTTTAAAACAGAGAACACTCAACAATGGGATTACGTATGGGTTCCGGACGATTTAGGCTAGAGAACAATCACACCATGATCGGACCACTGATTTTTTGACCAATAGAAATCATGCAAACTGCACAAAAGTTACTATGTGGGCAGGAACTGTGAATGTTTGGAGGTATAATTTCCCCGTGGGAAAAGGACATGTGCGGCTATTTTTCTTGCAAATCCTTGGGCCTGACATGCTGTCAGTCTGAACTCTGATTTCCTCTGAACTAAACTCTCCTGATTCCCCTGCGCTTTTCCGGCTGGTGAAGTTGAGAAGGCCAAACCTTTCGACTAAAGGGTTAAAAGACTCCGGCTATTGCACGCTGTGTTCTAGCATCCTACTGGGTCCATCTTGTGTCCCGGTCCTGATAAATCTACAACCGAATCTTTGGTTTGTATGATTCTCGATTGCATACTGTATTTTGCAATGTGTTTTCTCCATTCTCTCTCTCCCTCTCACCAGGTGTTATTTGTGAATGTATTTGCTCTGAACTATGATGTGTTGTGACTTTACCTGTGTTCAATTGAATAACCAATATTAAATGATTCTAATGTATTTTTGTGCTCTGACCATTCATCTTGAAGTTTAGATAAAGGTTTTCCTGATAACTATTCATGTGTTTGTCCTTATTCATTGATGAATTTATTGATTTGTGAAATATTGTTGTTAGCTAGGCACTTCTTTATTACAGGTCCTCATGAAAGAGTAGCTTTCCGTCTCTAATTATCTGAGCCCCACTTAGCTCATAGAAAAGATCTATCGGAGGACCTTATGGTTTGTGATTGATCTGTAGAGTTTCTATGGGCCAAACTCTGTGTTATTGTGAATTGTGTTGCTGAGGACTGAGTTTACGGTGTGGTGGGTAACCAGGGCCGGACTGGGAAACGAAACCGGCCCTGGCAAACTGCTCGGCCGGCCCCTCTGCGGGGGCTGAGGGGGTGCAGCCGAGATGTTTGCAAGGGCCGGTTTCGGACGATTTTGTTACCGGGGGGCGAATTTTCTGGCCCCCGGTAACAAAAACGGCCCCCCAGGGGCCCCAAACCGGCCCCCACCCTGGCGGCCCACCGGCGAAACGCCCAGTGCCCGCTACGGCCAGTCCGGCCCTGTGGGTAACCCATGTCTGAGCCCACAATTTTACACCGCTTTCGCTGGATCAAAAGCACTCGATTGCCTCCCAGTGATTCAATAATATTTAAACTTCATTTAGTTGTACACTCATTTTACTGTGGCAAATAAATAATTTCCCCTCTGCATCTTACCTCGAAAACCCCCCTTACCCGGCCCCACCGCAGTTACCTGCACAGACCACGCTGCACAGGACCAGTATACATGTGGGAATAGTCCCCACTCCACAGAAATCTGCACCCAGGCACAGTAAGTCTTATCTTTCAGTTAGCCTTCAAATGTAACAAACATAGAGGCAGATCTCTGGGAGTACAGGTAACCAGGATGAGAACCCATCCTTCAGGGGCGAATCATCCTTTGTTCATTTCAGGAAAGCCCTGGACACCACATTATTCCATCTTGCTTTTAACAAATCTCTACGATCCAGTGTAACAACTGAAGGCTATTGGCCTGGTACCCTCCCTTCACAGATAGAGCTCTCACTTACCAACTCTTTCTTTCACCTCGCATGAATCTAATAAGAAAGCTCTCTGATACAATCCAAGAGAAGCAAATATAGATATATACAAATTGTAATAAACAAATACATTCTGGCCTATCATGACCATGCTGTGCCTTTTCATCACATAGTGTTTTACGTATGACCTGCCAATTAGTGCCACAGAATAACTCGCCATCAGATAACGTGCAATTTTTGTCCAGGAGTTAATATTTCACATAATACATGCTAACAATTTGCTGGTCCACGAAATGCCAGGGTGACAGCTACTGACCCACCAGCCCATCATTTTCTTCGCCATAAAATGCCTGTCCAGTTGATGCTATTTTTTCTCTGATGCTCGTCAGCTGTTGTACCACCAAATACCTACCATTCAGTAACAGTGTCAATGAACGCGTATCTGTCAGTTACAGGGCCACCGGAAGACTGTACACACATAACTGTGACACAAATGTATTGATACGTTAGGGTTGCACTAAATGCCTGGCCATCAGTAGGTCTATCAACTAAAGTCCACCTATTAGTTGCTGTGCTCCGAAATATCTGCTGATGGCTGACTGTGCCTGAGAATGACCAACTGAAAAACCATTTTCTGTTATTCGGCTGCTGTACTGCGGAATGTATGCTATGGAATTCCTGCTCCCTGGACACCGTGACATATAGAATCATGAGTGACTCTGCACAGAATTATAATCCATCGAACTGGTTCTGGTCGAAGGCGGTTTCTCACAAAACGAGCCTTATCTCTGTCAAGGTAAAACACTCGTCTGAGAACTGAGCGGCATAACATTCGATCTGCCCTATCCTCTTCTCTGTTGAAGCAGCACGCGTTGATGCCTAAAAGAGAAGAGCTATCTCTCTGGTTACACACCTGGCACGAAGACCCTGGGACAGCAGTCCTTTGCCCCCTGTGACACATCTCAAAGCCTCGGGTTTCAGACACAGCATCCCTCAGATTACCCTGCGCCTAAAGCTGACTAAAGCAACAGAATCACGTGAGGCGCTTGACAAAATCCTAAATCCAGATTTACTAAGATTTACTGTCTGGGAAGTGTCACTTTTTTGATGCAGACAACATGTAAAATCTATTTTGGGATTTACAAAGCCGTGCTAAGCCAGATTTGCGTGCCTTTGTAAGAAGAAAAATGAACGCAACACAGCGCATATCGCTGCCTTACATCACCTTGTATCATATAGGCATTACATGGGTGGAGCATGGGCATTCCTGTGCATCCACTCATGATTTTTTACGCAAACCCATATATAAAAAGAATTGTAAACATGTGTTTTTGTAAAATTGGTGCACCTACCCAAAGCTGGCATAAAGAGGAGCAATAGCTACATTTCTGCAGCACATATATGAAGTGGCCAGAGGTGCTCCTTCATGCGCAAAAATTATCCTGACCTTAACGCAGGCACTGTTGCACCATGGCACAATGCTGCCTGCACTGACAATAGGCAGCACAAAGCGAGCCAGCGCAAGGAGAGAACTGAGCTGCACCATATCTTTGTGAATATGGTGCACTTCTGCCCTCTCCCTTTCACTCAAGAAAGCACATCAACTAACTTTGCTGCTCTGCTTTGTGGGAAATCTTGGGAAATTTGCTATTAGTCTCTGTCGTTGCCAATGGCGCTCTCCCACGCCCAGTAAATGGCATTGCATTGCTGCCATGGGCAACAGTCCAAGCTAGGAAATGGAAATTTTAGCTCAATTGTCATATATTAAAAGAAAGCCTTAACTGGGGTGCAGTGAGTGAGCCCTTCAGATCTTCAGATCTTTCAGCCCTGGTGTCACTGAACCTGCAACAATAATGATGCCCCCCCCCCCCCCTCCTGCGCCCCCAGGCCCTTGTCGCACTTCATGCCTCATGTTCCTTCGTCAGAACTACATGTGGGCGAGGCCATTGTGAACTAAATAAACTACTGCAGAGACTAAAATTGTGAAATGAAAAAAACTGTGCTTGTCGACCTCTAGCTCAAAAACAAAACGCCTGAACTTAGCAGGTCAGTCCCACTGGAACTATAAGTCCTCAGCTTTCATAATGCTTTCACATTGCCCTAGGCAATCCAATTCCTTCTCGCAGGTATGCCTTCATATTTGTCTGGTAAGGTGGATCCCTCCAATTTTTAATGGTTAACATTTTCCTCATGCACATCTCTGACATATCCATTAATAATAGTTGAGGTTGGTGTCATAAATTGTGCTTTCTTTGCATGTCGCCATCTGCTTTCCACTGAATCCAGGAGTCCGCTGTTGGAAACAAAGCAGTGCACTCCCTGGGAGTGGGTCTTGGTTTACAAAGCAATGCACATGGTACACTATTACTTTGTAGAGTGTGCCAGATACCTCAAAAGGCCTGAACACTTCTCCCCTGAATATATCCGATGACTGGTTTGGCACCTTGTCCAGGAACAGCACTAGAGAGCTTGCTTTAATTAATGATAGGACAAAAGCTTAAAATGCTTTGTAAGACCTTTTTATTCTTTCGTAGTCTTTTGATGACAAGTTATTCTATTTGAAACTGGAGATGAGGTACAGCTACACAACACCATATTACAACAAATGTATCCCACCACAACACACCAAAACATGTAATAAAATAAAAACACAATCACAACACAAAAATAACTCAACACATCAGCACATCAATAAAACACAGCATAGCAATGTAAAACAACAGCACAAATTTGCAATTGTGTTGCCTTAGGTTCTCCTTTTGTTTTGTTTTTCAGTGTTGCATTTTTTGTGATACCATGTTGTGTTGTATAATTGCACTGTTTATTATTATGTTGTGTTTTCCGTTTTGTTTAGGTTGTGATGATGTGTTGTGGTGGTGATGTCTTGTTTTTGTTTTGTGTTATATCATAGCATTTTATTGTGGTTGTGATATTTTATGTTTTATGTGTGCTGTTGTGCCTCCTGATGCATTACTGCATTGAAGTGTACTGTGGTTGTTGTGTTGCATTCTGTTTTGATTGTTTTGTTGTGCCTGGTCATATTTTTGTGTTGTTATTTTGATTTGTGCTTAGTTACCTGTATTGTGGTGCTTTTTTTTTTACCTCTGAAACATTATCAAATGCTTCTACATCTCTAAAAGCAGCATCATCTTTTAGATTCCTGTAACAAACAAGCATTTACTACTTTCTGCGGGGGTAACATACTGCTTCTCTAACTGTTCAGCTATTTAAAAACCCAAAACAGTGGCAGTGACCATTACCCAAATGAGCACTTTATGTGGTCCGACCCCTGGGGTGATTTTATCCTGTTAGTTTGAGTCAAACCTTTTGAACCTTTGTTTCTTTAGTTTGACCAGTTCTACAAATAACAGTTTTTGGAGTTAATATCAAGCTTTCACATTTTCATCTTTTCAGAAAAGCCACTTTTAAACAGGTATGAATGCAGATTAGCTCCTTTCCAGGATACCTCTCCTTACATTTGTACCACGTTGCAAAACATAGCTGATCAGGAACCCAGAACTACAAAGAACAAGCATTGGCAAAGCCAATAGGTCTCACCTTAAATATGTCCGGAGAGAGAGAAAGAGAGAGAGAGGGAGAGAGAGAGAGGGCGAGAGAGAGAGACGTTTGGGACAAATGTTTTAGTACAAAAAAATGGAAATTGCACAGAGAGAAATACAAAATTACAGCAACCAAAGCAAGCTGTAAATTAAGAGAAAAAAATGCCACCGGACGGGGATGCAGGTCGAGGGATTATGTAAAGCGGAGGGTGTGAGTGAGGGAGCGGCGACGAACAGGCGTGAGTGGAAACAAGCACCCTAGAGAGAAAAAGTCAACGTGAAGCACAGAAGGGGAGGCACACTGGATATATTTGTAAAGTGAAATGTTTAAAAAGCGAGGAAAAGCATTCCGTGGGCATGAAGCAAATCGGTGCATACATTCATATATGTAGTTTGCATGAAGGGCACAGTGGCCTTACATCGGGCAAGCCCTTTCATGGCCTAAGCAGTTCTCTTGCTATCCAGTGCTTAACAAGAGCTTTATTTACAAGGAGGTTTTTGCATATGTGAATGATCCCACCGGCCATGCATGACGCACCAGTAACAGCGATATGTAAATACATCTCTTGGCAGTGTTGAAACACATTCCAAAGGCAACAACCTCGACCTGACTATATCTGCTTTGTCTTACCCATCATGCCAAGACAAGCTTCCTCCAGATTGGGCAGGCCATCTTGTAATTTCCATTCATATAGCTACCCCAGGTCCTTAACCCAGGGTTGGATTGGGATCAAAAATCGGCCCGGGCACACCAAAAAAAAGTGGCCCACATTTGCGTATTGCCTTTTTGCAAAAAACTGCTTCAGCTAAGTTTTATAGAAAGAAAGGGGTGGGGGCATGTTTTATTAACTTCACTTAGATAAAAAAATGCACAGATTAGTTCACACTGCTGAGCCACACATGAATGCAAGTGTGACCATGTCTGCTCAGGCGCCCTACCCCCGCTCAATCAGCATACATTAATGGGCCGGCCCAGCGAGAGAAAGGGAGTGATATCTGCCTCTAGAAAGGCCACTCAGGCACCCACTGGGCCGCTGGTGGCATCCTAACAGCACAGACAGCCCCCAGGCTGCTCAAAAAAGCAGCCCACAGCTAGAACTCGGCTACCGGCCCTTCGGCCATTTCCCGAGTGCCCGCGTTACCAATCCGACCCTGCCCTAACCAACAGACGAACAAAACCCTCTGGATCACCTCCATGATCATTTAAAAAATCCCCATTCAACATTATTGCACAATAAATTCACACCCGTCCACTACCCCGGCTGGCCCTGGTACCACATTCCCTGCAATGATCAATGCACGTCAGGTTTGAGAAGAAATCTATTGTTCCTGTGCATTTGAGAAAGGTCAGATCAAATCCCTCTGCAACCTGGTACACTGAAGGACTGAACTCTAGCAGAAGAAACATCCCCAAACATGAAAAGGCTTGGCGCAAATCGACAGTGCCAGCAACCCACACCCTCCACTAAGAAAGCAACACAAAGGAAAAAAATGCGATAATCAAAGGTAATTACTACTTAGAAATCACTGTCAAGGCCATCAAGCAGAGCAAAGCATTATTCAAAAGTGAAAAATACGGTTTCAACCCACTTCCACCTTTACCTATTTCCTACTCTGTTAAGATCTATTACAAACTATGGATGAAACGCATGTTTCATGGCTGGTTGTTGTAACTGCTAGTGTGCAGTCCATCTTTACACAGTGCCTGTGTGTGACAAAATTTTTAGCATTCGACAACTTTGCACTGGTTCTCTTTCGCTAGGTGCTGTGCAATGTAAGAGAGAGTGCTGTTCTTAATATAGGACAAGGAGCTCAATACAAATGGGGATAGGCTGACAAGCCAGAATCCTGTGGCCATGGAATATTTGCTTGCCAGACCCTGTGGCCCCTGCAAGAGAAGGGGGGGGGTCTCACGCGCCAGTGGCGTAACAAAAGCCCATGCAGTGCGGGGGCGAGGTCCGGAAGGGGGGCTCTGCATGTACTTTGCAGGGGCGGCCCCCTCAACTTACGTTACGCCACTGTCACGCGCATCTGTGAGAAGCAGGCTCCGGGAGCATTCAGCACTCAGAGGCTTCTCCGGGAGGAGTCAGCTTAGTTGTTCTGTATTACAGCATTAATCTGAACACAGAAAGGGCATCATTTGGGATACGATTACCAATAAGTGCCTAACACTACGATCTCTGAAAAATATTTCTAAAAAAGAAAAATCGATTCCAGTCATGGAAGTGGGAGAGCGCTGCTCTGTTAGCAAGCTTGGGAACCGAAGTGCTCATAAGTGAAATTAAACACTGTTTCATTTAAAAACGCCAGGGGTCATACAGCGGAAGTGACCCATCCCTATTCTCGCACATGCCACATTTTTAAGCATTTAACACAGCCCCAAACACGCAGGAATTAGCAACCATTCAAATAACATAAAAAAGCGTTAGGAGAGAGCGTGTCCACAAAGCTATGTGAGAAAATAGTGCTCGGAGGCTGTAATTAAAGCCTACTGAGCAACAACACACGTAACATGGGGTGTCGCCATGGGAGGTTACAAAATGAGACAAGGCGGTACTAAGGAGGGACTACTAAGACTTTTAACCAATGAACAGCCACAGTTCACAGTGGACGATGACACAAGTCAATTAAAAATATGGGCGGAGAGTGGGCAGAGCTTCAAGTCCGTAACTGTCCCTAACTCAATACAGCATGCCTCGCAGAGCAGCGCATGCGCGCTGCCTCTAGGCTCGACCTAAAGAACTCTTTACTCTCAGTTATCTTCACATGACTCTTGGACACTCCAGGGGGGGCAAATTGGCATTCCTACCATGTTCCTCCTCACACTGTCAATTTCAGTGAATTCTGGAGATAATTATTGCTTTTACAAATAATTTGCACATATTTTTTAGCGGTGCATTTAGGCTTCATTGCAACTCTGGGGCAAAATCCTATTTGGACAGAACTTTCTCTTTGTGCTTGAATTAGGATTCCATAAATTCCTGACCATAATCAGTGCACTGCCCCATATTCTGAACTTGCAAACACAAATATTCCTTTTGACAGATTCCATAATTTGCAGTTCCGCCTACACTCTCTGTTCCAGATCGCTATAAAATATTGCTGATAGCTTTTGCTGTGCACATGCTAAAATGGTGGCACATATAAACAGGGTTGAAAACCTAACTTTGTGTTAGCGTCAAATAGAACACAATACACATAGTGCCATTGCTAGCATTGGTGCTCACAGAGGAGCCAAATCAGCAAACTTAACCTGCAGAAAATAATTAACAATTTATTTTTTAAAGAATAGCAATTCGATAATTTAAATACAAATTGTTGTACACAGCAACAAGATTCACAGGACATGAGCCCTGAGCAATGTAGTAGGTAGCAAAAAGAGAACAGTGAGTAGAGGAGCTGATGAGCGAGTCACATAACAGGACGCTGCATACACATGCGAAAATATATAAATAATAACATACAGCATGACAGGACAAAGGAGGTAGGGGCAGTTGCATTGAAGGTGAGAAAACGGTGTAAAATTGATCGATAATTTCCTTCTTGCTCAAGAAAGTGTGTTTTAGAGATGTGGGAAGTGAGGACAAGGAATCTAGTGCCACATGTATGAACCAATTTTGCGTTTGCAAACGGGTTGTTTGCGAACGCAAAAAATACTTTTTACATGTATCAAACCCTATTTTGCGATTTGGTAACCTGTTACCGAATCGCAAAATGGGTTTGCGATTCGGTATTTGGAAGGGGTATGTTTAGGGCATCCCTTCCAAATACCGAATCGTAACGGTATGTATAAATGTTTTATGACCGTTAATGTGGTCGCAAACAATCGCAATTTACCACCAACTTCAAGTTGGTGGTAACCCATTCGCAAATGGGAAGGGGTCCCAAGGGACCCCTTCCCCTTTGGGAATGGTTGTTATAACGTTTTTTAAGAGCAGGCTGTGATCCCAGGGACCACTGCCTGCTCTTAAAAAATGAAAAGAAAACTTTTTATTTTATTTTTTAAACGCCACCCGTTTTCCTTTAAGGAAATGGGCTGCATTTTTAAAAAAACTTGCTTTATTTAAAAGCAATCACAGACATGGTGGTCTGCTGACCACAGCAGGCCACCATCCCCGTGATTTTAGCGATTCCTAGGGGGTCGCAAATTGTGATCTACCTCATTAATATTAATGAGGTAGGTCGATTTGCGACCCAGTAGGAATCGCTATATATGAAACTCAAGGAGTTTCATACATTGGAAATAGCTAACAAGTGCCATGATAGAAAGCCACTCATCAGCAAAGAATGCTGCAAAGATCAGCAGCATTAGTTTCAACAAGAAACAAAGAGTATAAAATAACATAAAATATACATGAAACTATGCACCAGTAGCGGAACAGTGAACCACATAATACATAACAAACCTTAATTCATTTTAACATCATGATTAACTGAAATAGTATAATCTTGTATAATCAATCCGTACCACTTTACATGACTCTAGTAGACATACTTGGGTCCCTTCATCATTGTTCAACTCATATTCAATAGCTTTCAGGTAGTTCTTTTAATAGCTTATTGGAATAGGAATTATATGATCATGGATTTGGTCTCAGATTACAATCTATTTGTGACCTTGTCCATTAATAGTATTTCTAAACGGTTACTATTATCATTTTTCAAATGTAAATTCTCTGGAGAAGTTGGTTTTAAATGTGGTACACTAAAAAGGCAATGGATTCTTTGAATTGAAGAAATAACCTGTGTGTATGTACACAATACTGAATTTTAAATGTGTTCATGATTGAATGGTATAGTTAAGTGAATCACTCAAATATTATGTCAATCAGAAGTGAGTCTCATATCAAATTTAATAGTGTAATGTGATATGCATTAGATGGTAAGATAATATATGTAGTTTCTGATTGGAATGATGAATTTGAACAAACACGATTTGTGAAATAGAAATGTTCAGATATATCTTTGTAATAATAGAGTTTGGAAAGGTTTGTTGTTGTAGTATGTTATTTTTTTGCTAATGGGTAATATTTTTATTTGATTTGATTTTTGATAACAAAGTGACCTAATAAATCGTATGTTCTTGTTTAATTTTAGACATATTTGACCAACATATATTAATTAGCCCTGATGCATCAACTAGTGAATTGCAAAACATGTGGTGGCCATTTGTTGTGTTTTAAAATGGAAAAGATTAGTTGAATTTAAAAAATCACTCTATACAGAACTTCTGTGCATCTTTAGTCCCTCATTTTTGAGTATATGATGGATTTTGTATAAACTAGTTTTTACCTAGTTTTGGTATAACTAATTGCAGAGGTTAGAAAACGCTGGTCTAGTTCTTTGATGAACTGCCGCCTTTGATATCATCACAAAGCGAACCGTTTGCTTGCAGCCATATACTTCAACGTGCCAAAAATATTATGATAATATTAAACTCATAAGCACTCAATGATATTTAGGAGTGATTTGCTATTGAGAAGATGAGTGTGCTTTTGGCTGAAACAAATATTCACATGCATTTCAAATTTTTATTTAGTTTTTGATTTCCAGATATAAATACATAACCTGTGATGAGCCTTTATCCAATCATTATATGCTGACATAGATGTATCTGACAGTTGCTGTAGGTTTAGTGGCTTAGGTGGCCAAATGGCAAGAAAGGAGGAAAAGTGTTGATCTTGCCGCTGAATGGGGGCTTTGAATGACCCAACTAATGCAATACAAGCCACGGGTGAAGTCCTATCAGAGTGTTTGACTAAAAAGGATTGCAGCACTTCTTCCTCATTTCCTTCACAAACACATGAGGAATGCTTTTAAAAAAAACTCCATTGGGAACAGTTGCCATTGCCCTTTAATCATCCTGAACTTGAAATTCACAAGTCTTGTAGGACATCAGATCGCTATGAAAAGTGATTTGTTGTGTGGGAAACAGTTTAGGAAAGGCCACATAGGTCTCTGCAAATGCCTTGGGTGGATTCATTATTAGGAAGAGAAAAATAGGCAGTTTTTTGGCACAACAAAACCTGAAGAGGAAAGGTATAGTTCCTGTTCTATCTTTGCAGCTGATACTTAGGGGGTTTTTCACTTTTGTGACAAATAGACGCAATTTAAACCTAAATTACAACTAAACTCTCTCAATTTCGTACACATATGGACTAAAAGTATAGTATCGCAGTAGCTGACCTCAGGAGAAACAGGGTAAGGGGGAGAGAAAGAAACAGTTTGTTCTTCATATAGAAGCTTCAGTAAGCTTGTATGCCTGTAATACACTGCTAATAAACAAATGACTACTATGTTTTGAATTGAGCTTGCCTCAAGACCTTGAAAATACACAAACACAAATTATTAAGCCTGAATATGTACATGATGTGGCTGTGATATAAAAATGAAATTATACATACCTTATTGATCACTGGAGAGTTGTAACTAGACCCATACTACCTCAATACAGTCAAGGAACTGGAGTAAGTCAAGTAGCAGTTACGTTAATAGAAGTGTCTCGTTGGGCCAATTCCAGAATGTCTAATCCTAAGAAGTTTCTTCAAAGGCATTAGAGAAATTCTATCCCTGAGTCAAGTGAAAATTACAAAAACGTGCAGTACTACAAACTGGTGCCAACTGCTGCTACTCGCCACCTATACTGTGATTCCTTCAGCATTTTACAGCTGCTCTGCCTACAGTGTCCAAGAGCTAAGTTGTGTTTCCCATTAGCTGTCTTCTTGATGTGACCTCGGAGCGCATGTGTACACATAGGCAAGGTGCCGTCCTTTTTTTCCATTCCAGGCTTTAGAGGCGAACTCTCTACACATTCAATGAGTGCTTATTGAACAAGTCTATGTGTGCTGCACAAGGCAGCACACATAGAAACAGCAAAAACGAGGAGAAATAAAAAAATGTCTCCTCGTGTCGCCATGTTAAGACCAGGTTTTCCCTGGTCTTAATTTTGGTGCTGCCTCCTATTTACGCCACCCTTGTAAATAGGGGGCAGCGTCAAAATCAATGGGTGTTGCAGCGGGACGCCCACCGCAACACCCATTGCCCACCCCTTTCACGTGAAGTATAGCGTGAAAAGGTGCCTTGTTTACAAGGCGACGTTAAGCTACGTTAAGTGGCTTAACGCCACCTTGTAAATAAGGCGAAGCCCCTTTCGCCACAGGAACGTCGTAAAAAGTGATGTTCCTGTGGCAATAGGGGTTTGTAAATATGCCCTTAATATCTTGCATTCAGCCTCCAGGGATATAGGGACATGTGCCCACTGTGGATACTCTGCCGTTCCGCTGGTGCTCACTGTCTCTTGGAGGCTGTGGCTTGGAGAACAGTTGTGTTGGTTTTGCAGTGAAGTAGAGATGCTGGAACTCTGGGTGGACTTAAACCTATTGTGTGGAGTGAATTTGTCCTGTCTCGAAAAAGCTGCAATTAAGGAACACTGCACCAACTTTTTACTATGGACTGTAGACCTGTCCTGAAGAGTTTAAGAAAATCTGATGAAGGAAACATATGCTTGCCTTGTTTTTAAATTTGGACCTGCAACCTGGGTTTTTCATCTGGGAGACGGCTCAACATTCAAGTCTTCTTCAAGTTGCAGCCATTAAAAGTGGTTTGAGCCAAGGCTATCCAGTTTCAAAGCATATTTGCCAGAATACAGAATCTGCCCCAACATGCTGAAGTTCCAGAAAATATTGTAAAACTCAATATGGACATTCTATTTGGGATAGAAGTCTGAAACCTATAATTGGCTTTATGTACATGTGGGTTATGTTGACTTTTGGACTTTTCATATCCTCCATCCTTATTTTCAGGTACACAGAGCAGTAACACTGAGAGAGATACCACTTCAGGAAGTCACAGGTTTTTCAGTATTTCCGGACCCAGAATTATTAGGCCTATGAAAACAGAATCAGTATTCCCAAGACCAAACACACCAGCGACGACATAGGACCTGCTGGACTGTGGACAGATGCTGTGGCTGGGTCCAGCCTGCTGTCCTTCTTCTGCATGGGTGGAGCATTGCATGCTGTCAGTTGTCCCTTCTACTCTTTACGCCCCTGCCACTACTGCCACAGACCTAAACAATGCTGCTGCATCATCTGCTCAAAGCTAGGGCTAAGTGGACGACTATTTTGGGTCGTTTCTATTCCTTGGAATGTCAAAAAACATATAGTTTTCCTGGGTCCATTGTGAACTCCCATCCTGGAGAAAATAACTCACAAACTACGGGGCATATCAGCAACAGACGGCGATAAATATCGCAAAGCGCGCTTAGCGCTTTTTTATTTATCACCAGCTATCGCTGGAATTTATCGCCCGTTCAGCGCGTTATTAACAACGCGTTTCTCCAGGGCGATAAAATTCCAGCGATAGCGGCGTTGTAGGAGGGGATATCGCCGGAAATCCAGCGAAAAGTCCACAGGAATGGTGAAAACGTTGTTGATAGGCCAAGGTGCACTCAGCCTGACGATCCACCTGCCATTGGATAATGCAGGTAAGTCAGGTTTTCAGCAGACGTTAGTTTTCGGCGTAAACCGCGGTTAGCGCGGATTTTAAAATCGCTAATTGTGTTGTGGGCCGCCTTGTAAATATCGCGATGTGCACATAGCGATAATTTACATGGTATTCCGTGAGGGGTACGCCCAGTGACGCCCACTTTGCATCTCATTAGAGATGCAGAGCGAGGCGTCGGGAAAACGGCTGCTAACATGCGCTAATGCATGTTAGCACCGCCTTGTAAATAGGGCGAAAATATTATCTCTGCTTTTTTGGCTCTTAAAGCCAAAAAAGCGGTGATAAGGCCCTTGATAATATGCCCCTACATTTCTTCGGAGTGTGGATGCCGGCAAGAATCAGTGACTTCGGCCACTGGAATGCCGAAGGAATCATAATAAGAGCCTTTTTTGTTTTTCATAAAGATGCCTACAGTTTACTCAAAGCTCTTGAAGATTGAACTGACCACTTTGGAATGAAGAACGAATCCCCAAGCTTCTTTTTTCCGATAATGCAAGCTTGAAAGTCAGCTACATAGAGAGAGAGAGAGAGAGAGAGAGAGAGAGAGAGAGAGGGTGGCGGGTGCATGCATGCGGGTATGCATGCACGCATGTGTGTGTGTGTTCTCTTACATGGCTTTGCGAATCAGCCCAAAACATCAAACTACCTATTAGTTAACATATTGATTGATTACAGTCTTTTCTATTTGTATTAATTGTATGTGAATAATCCCACTGTATTCCCATTTTAGATGCATAAAAAGAGTACTACAGAAGCACTTCTTTCATACTCCAAAATGCCTTTGCGAATAGACACCAGAGTTACACATTTATTTTTTAGCGGTGACAATTTTCATTATTTTTAGTTTCGCCTTTATTCTGAATACAATGCTTTTCTCCATTGACGTGCTGGTATACTTAAGGCTAATTTTTGGGAACTATCAGAAATTGCTTTGTGCAACAAACACAATCAAAATAATTATCTTCCCTGCTCACAACACACTTATCCATACAGCTCTAAAGTCTTTCTTTTCTTCTGTGAGTCAGTAACTTGTAAGCTTATTTGATCTTTGGAAAATGATCAACAACTGTAAGTAATAGAAAATCTCTTTTGTGGATTAATCCGACCCATTTGCACTTAACTGAAATTATTGTTCACAATTCAAGCCATAATAAAACTTTGCTTAGTTAACCTGAACTCACACAATGAACATTCAATGTGCTTTGATTTTTCTGCCTACGGCATGTGTCTGTGGTCTAAAGAGGTTTCTCTTGTTTCGCAGTTTATCAATTGTCTTGGTCATTAAATCAACAAATAATACTAACATAATAAAAATATTCTTCATTTTGTTCATGTTCATTAATATGAACACCCAATAGTGCAAGAATGTTTCACATAGTATGGGGAGCAAATAAGGAGGAAGTGCAGGTATTGGTGGATTCACTGAATCTGGTCTTCACTCTTGAGTTACCGGAGTACATTATCCTCCTCTAAGCACACCTACAGCTCCATGTTCACCTCCCAGCAACTTTCCAGTGCCGCCACTCAGTGGTCATTCTGGATCCACACACGTGCTCAGATCCTGAAAGGCCCTTGTTTAATTTCCAATCATCAAGACCATAATCCTTAGCGTTCGCTTTCCCGGATGGTGGCCTTAGTAAAAAATCTTCAATGCCATGCAAATCTGTGCTGTTGTGCATGGATTAACTACATACAACTCTCAGTTTAGTAGTTCCTGATTAATTCTAAATAAACCACATCATATCAGTTGCCTTCATTCCAGAGGCAACCCCAGAAAACACTTCAACACCTGATCAAGATTTCGTTTTTGGCTGTTAGAAGCTGTCATACAAAGAAAGTTAATTTTAGGTGGATTCCATTCAAATCTCGAGACCAATTACTCTACCCCCAAAGCAGCAAGAGAATTTTCTCTCCTTAACGCAAGGTCATCACATATTACTTATCAAGAATATAGTTTTCACCTCCAAGTTATCAGATGTCCCATAAAGCTTGCCCAGGGACTTTAAAATTGCAGTCTCGCCTATGTAACTCTTTCAGCTTCTGGTCTTCCCACATTTTGAAACCACTTATGCTCTTAAGTTCAGCTTCAGAGATGGTGAATTCGCAGAGGAAACTTAAAACCAAGTGCTACAGTTCATGATCCCTCCAGCTGATAGTCATATGTAATTTTAATTATATAATACCAATGGGCTGGATGGATCACTTTGTGACAAAATTACACATATGTCTATTACTCTTGAATTTTTCCAAGACTAGTAGACCTTCCACTCCTATTTACCTGTGAAGTAAGATTAACCTTTCTGTCACTCTGGAACAACTGTGCAAGCATTGCCACGAATTTCTGAGAGCTTATTGACACAATTGAATTTACATTAGTCCAGGAGTTTGGAGCAAAGAGTCTCGAGAGAAAGATTATCTTGGTGAACACACTGTTGTACAAAGCTGTTTGCAATTCAAAAATTTGCTATTAGGAAATCGCAAATGGAAATGTTTGTACATGTGGCCCTTGATGTACTAACATTAGGAACACAATTTCCTAATTGTGATTATCTCTGAATCCCAATTAGGAAATTGGTATTCCTAATGTAGGAAACTCTTATGAGTTTCATTAGCGATTTCTAGTTGGTTGCACATTGACCTACCTCATGAACATAAATGAGGTAGGTCGCAATTTGCAACCCATTAGGAATCGCAGACATCACAGGGGGTATTCAGCCAAAGTATTGAAAATAACATATTGTCCTACCAAACTAGCATGTACAGATCATCGTGATATGGAAATATCGAATGCAAGAATATCGTTGTCAAGAATATCGATTTTAAGGTAAGTAATATCGATTTTGAAAATATCTAAGTTAAGTCATTAATATCGTTTACAAAACTATAGGGGGTCATTCTGATGGCTGTCGGACCGCATCCGATGGCTCCGACCGCCATCTGCTCCTGTCGTCAGACCGAAGCATTACAATGGGTGCGGTCGGAGGCAGCAGGCAGAGGGACAGTCCGACACTGCCCGACGGGCTCAAAGAGTCCGTCGGACCTGTGGAGGGTCAGAAATCCCTACAATAGCGGCCGTGCCTGCTAGAGATTACAATGTCCCTTTGTGCCTGCCCTTTCATTGCGGTTCGCCCACCATGAAAAGGCAGGTGAAAGTGACTTTTGGGGGCCCTAACAGAGCCCCCCTGGCCCTCTACAATGGGGCCTGTGTCCCCCTATACATCCCTGCACTGGTGCAGTGATGTTTTTAAATTGTACATTTTCTATTGCGGCTTGTGCTGCAACCCACCGTGAAGGCGGTCACATTGCAATAAGGGCAGCGGGACCACCGACTCCTTATCGGGCGGTCCCGCTTCCGCTACGGTCCGGCATCGTAATGATGCCCATAGTTGTGTCGTGTAGTTCCTATAAAACCTATACAGGATCTGCGGGTTCGGCAGCATACAC